>JAANSM010003957.1:0-12033 GCA_036850725.1 Orchesella villosa | reverse complement strand
TATTGATCTTGGACCGGTGAGCTTGACAAGCCCGTAGAGGCCAAGAGTGCAGATGGTACAAATGGTTGCTTTTTGGGCTGGACACAGAAAATATTGAAAGCTGTCTTCCCAGTAACGGTGTAGTACTTGCATAGAACGTAGGATTTTTAGGCTGGTTTCGCTGTTCCGAAGTTGGCTACGGGTTCTCGGCTGTTTGACTTTGATGCTAATTTTAAAAACATTACAAAGTATATTTAATACCTTCTTAAGTAGGTTGGTTCATGCCATTTCCGTGATTAGTGTGTAAAGCAATGTGTAATGCATACTCTAATTCCTTCAATAGATATAGACATCCCGCAGTATAAGCAACCCAATGAAAGCAATAGGTCCAAATATTACCCTAAGAGCCATACAGAATTTATCATCGGCAGAAAATTTGTCAATCTACGTTTGCTTGTATCGCATCAAAAACCATACCCAACAACTGATCCAAATCCAAACCTGAAGAAGAAATAAAACTATACCAGGGCCAGACTTAAATACGCTTTTCCCTTTAGTATCCACCATTGACGTCATCAAATGCAATTCCTTCGGCTTTAACAATACTATCATCAAGTTCTGTATGGTAATTAGCGTTCCAACAATAAGCATGACGATAAAGAATTTCCGACATTTTGCACCTTTTTGTCCAGGAAGTAGATACTTTGCTACAAAAACCAAACACAGCAATAAAAAATTTGTTTTTGCTTATCCACTGCGAAAACACTGAGCTAGACACTTACTTTTCATATCCTTAAAGAATTGAACGTAATGCATGATAAAAGCAGGTACCTCCTGTGCTTTCATTACCGTTGTAATATGAATAATGATTGGAAGTGTGTATGCCGAAAATAAGTAGCTCAATTTGACCATTAACGCCAATGATGCAGATTGATCTTGGAGATATAAAATTTCGAATGCTCTCCCAGCAATATATACCAGGTACAAAGTGCCAATAACCAAAGTCGCTTTAATTATTAGCAATTTTGATGGTGTGAAGCAAGCCACTGGACAGTACTCTACGTCTCCTTTCTTATTCCCATTCTTCTCAAAGTGGAAATGAGAAACGCGGAGTGCCCACGCAAAATTTGTGATGAAAACAACTGTTTCAAAGGTTTTATCGCTAAACATCTTTACTTGTTTGCGAGATTACGAGAAAGAATATGCAAGAAGTAGGTTAACTCGATATGAATTGGAAACTAAAAGTGATACCTTGATTCTATTGACGCACTAAGTTTTATGGGCTTTGGGTTGTATTCACTAACAGTACACCTTTTGACTTTGAATTTGAATGAGTTAATTGTTATGTTTGATGCAGTTCAAGCTCTATATTAGAAGACACCTGATTCGATTAGCTTCAGTTACATGATACCAAATTACTCTCAAAACTTACCCGAACGTGAGACCCGCCTCTGAAAATTCATCATTCATCAATTATTAACAACTTAACGAGAACATTAATTGCACATAATCTTTCCGACAAATTCCAACTAGTTACCACACCGTGTTGCAAATCGAGAGTTAAATACATTCAAATTAGAGGAAAGAATGAAGAACAACCCCCTTGCCTTTAACCTTCTAGCTTCATCATCCCATATACCTTTCACAAAACAAAATGAAAAGTGATACGCATTTGCAAATTGGATTTAATTGCTCATTCGAACTCACTACGATTTCAATTTAGTCAACAAATTGTTTGTCCTTCGTTTTTGAATGAGTCGAAATTGTCTTCTTTGACAGGTTTACATGCTTATCAACCATATTAACCTTGGTCTTTGTTCATAAGCTACAGCCCATTAAGTAATTATGATGAATTTTCACTGCATCATGCATGCTGATTGTCACAATTAAGGTGTGTTGGTGTGTACTTGCAATTAATTGTACAGTAATTACTTTATAGGCGTGTAAAAATTAAAATGATTGTAATTGATGATCGGACCAATTTTTAACAGCGACACGATTTCCTAGTGTCAAGCAATTGGGAATAAATTTTGTGAAAATTTCTCAAATTTTCCTGAATTATAGTAGGAATGACTATTGCTATGGAAGACTAAGTTAAGCAAAAATCAAGAATAGGAAAATGCAGTGAATGCAGTTTTCATATCCGGAATGCAGAGATCACGGAAATTCCAAATACATCTGTCGCATCCTCGTCCCATGGGGCACGAAGAGAAGTAGAGGTGCAAAAATATGCGTCGAATTCATACACAACAGTCGATTCCTTACCTAAGCTGTCCTTTCCGAGGAATTCCGTCGTTTATTTTTGTGTATGGGTTTAAGGTAGATGTGATAATTATTTCATAAGCAATGCTTTTCAATATGACAGTTGTCCAGTTGGAATGGTTTATGCATGCTTCAATTATACTATAAAATAAATGGAATTAAGGTAAGTAGGGTGTTAAATTGACATCTGAACTTTATTTCAATGGAACAAAAAGAATTCAAGTTAACAATATAATTGCAATACGAATAAAACTCTTTCCTACCTTTTAGCTCCGCTGTATCATTTACTAAGGACATATTATTGACTCGACATGATTTCATCCTGTTTCATGCTCACATTATCATCATTCACGTTTTGGAACCTATTAAAAATTGGTAGCTTCTAAATTCTCTTTTATCTGTTTCAAATTAATTTAACATTGGCTTTGTAATAATGATGATGGTCAAAGTCAAAATGGCAGACATAAGAAAAAGGACAAAAGTAGGATTTTATTTTATCATGGTCAAAAGTTTTAAAAACACAATTTATTTTTTTATTGGGATATGTAAGCATTTTTTGTACTTTACATTAGCACTGATGCTTAAAGAAAAAATAGGGTGATTGTGCTATTCAGAATTCTATCAAGGACCACTGCTACAGTTGTCTTCTCCATGATATAAAAGTTGCCAATATTAAATCCAAGTGGTGGAATTGACTTGATAAACTTTCGCATCCACTTTGTGGATCCAGGGGAGCTCCTCCAATTTTCGAGTGTTATTCCTGAAATCTCGTGAATCAATCCGAATTTGTAAAACATTGTTATGATGTAGAGTATAGTAAGAAAAGCTACACATCCCATAATAATTGATCGTGGACCGGTGAGCTTGACAAGTCCCGTAGAGGCCAAGAGTGCATATGGTACAGACGGTTGCTTTTTGAGATGGACATAGAAAATACTGAAAGCTGTCATCCCAGTAACGGTGCAGTACTTGCATGGAACGTAGGATTTTTAGGCTGGTTTCACTGTTCCGAAGTTGACTCCGAGTTCTGGGTTGTTTGACTTTGATGCTAAAATTCAAAATTTTGAATCAAATTTAAAATGGATTCGTAGTAGGTTACATGTATCTTCTTCACGTAAATTGAATGTGTTGCTGTACTCAAGTTGTTTGAGAAGGTGAAGACAACTAGCAGCATACGTAACCCAATGAAAGCAGTAGTTCCAAGTGTTGCTCTAAAAATTTGCTTAAAGTTGCTTATTTCCGAATCAGAATTACTCAGAATCAGTTTGCTACCTCACATTTTTTGCATTGAAATCGAAAATCTTACCCAAGTGGTGAACCAAATCCATACTTGAAGAAGAAGCAAAATGACACCCGGAGCGGAGTAAAACACCCGTCTCCCTTCAGCTTCCAGCATTGATGTTAAAAAATGCAACTTCTTCGGCTTTAACAGAATTATCAGTAAGTTCTGTATTGTAATCAGCGTTCCAACGATAATAAAGACGTTAAAGTATGTCCGACATTTTGCACCTTTTTGTCCAGGAAGTAGATATTTTGCTGAAAAAACAAAAAAAGTGTACATAAACATGTTTTAGTTAAAAAAATAGGAGTAAATACTGCTTGTGAGTTGGACACCTACCCTTCATACCCTTGAAAAATTGAACGTATTGCATGACAAAGGCAGGCACTTCATGCGCTTTCATAACCGTTGTTATATGAATGATGATTGGCAGTGTGTATGCTGAAAATAAGTAGCTCATTTTGACAATAAATTCTAATGATGCAGGTTCGTCTTTGAAACACAAAGTTTCGAATGCCCTCACAGCAATATAAACCAGGTATAATGTGCCAATTGCCAAATTAGCTTTAATAATTCGTAATTTTGATGGTGTGAAGCAAGCCACTGGAGAATACTCTCCATCTCCTTTCTTATTCCCGATTTTCACAAAGCGGAAATGAGAAGTACGGAGTGTCCACGCAAAATTTGTGATGAAAACAATTGTTTTAAAAGTTTTATCGCTAAACATCTTTACTTGTTTGCGAGATTATTTGAACGAAAATTGAAGTAGGTTCAATATGAACTGGAAACTAGAAATGATTGTTTGATTGAACCAACGCATCAAGTTTTATTGAATGAAAATACAAAGTTATATATCATTTATATTATTCCTAAATAAACTTAACCACCTCTTCAGCCGTAAAACATGTCCAATATTTATATTATTTGTTTACCAGAGACCTTTCGACTATGAATTAATTGGACTAGGTCAAGGTTGACCTTGGGTTAATTGTGATGTTTTACCCAGCTTTAAGTTAAGACTAAGACATAAATACTTTGATGTGATGACATCATGCATCAGTCGCGTGATAGCAAATTATTATCCAAACTTACAATTCGAAAACAGCGTCCTTCGGTTTGATTTCATCAATTATTGACAACTTAGCGGGAACAACGAACTTAACAATTTAGCACATGCTGCGTGTTACAAATCGACAGCTATACAAATGAAAGCAGAGAAATAATACAAAATGCGTAATTTTATTGTCTTGTGTTGTCAAATGGGTCTCGTTTTTTTGACAATTTAACATGCTTATCATTATCAACGTCCAGCCGTTGTAATTTGTTCAGTCTCCAGCACATTTCGTAGTTACGAGAAATTTTTGTTACACCATGCTGGTACCGCCACAGCACGTCTGACCTTGACCACAAACACAACGAATGTAACAATTAGTGTAAATTGTGGATTTAGTATTTCTTAGTAGGTAAATACGCTTTGTTACGTATTGAAGTTTTTGTAATGGATGATGTGGCTAATTTCGGGAAAGCAACATCGCTTCCTTACTGTGTAGTGTGAATTTGCGAAATTGTCACACGATAATCACAAAGGATTTTGTGAGAACTTCTCACATTTTCCAGAACAACTAGGATGAATGGCTAGAGATAGGTACGCTACGTGAAAAGCAAAAAAACAGGAAAATGTAGTCATATTAGCGTAGGCAATATTTAATAAACTGATATATTGTGATTTGTGGTATCTTCTCCAACTGGTTTATGCTTTGTACAATTATTTTTGTGTGACTTTTACGTAAATGAAGTAATTATCTTGGCAAAAATAAATTAGCTCACTAGTAGATTCCCACTTTTCGTTGGCTACATTGCAGTGTGCATACTCTAAGCATATATTAAGCTAATTACAAAGCTAATTTCTACGGCAAAAGCAATGCAATGAGCTAACAAATAAATTAAGCCAGTTGCGAACCCAAACCTAAAATTGCTTTCCCTATTTCTATTTCCTGCCTTATTACTAGCTCCGCTGGACTACCAACCTCTAAAGAAATATTGACTTGCCTTACTTTTCGTGTTGTTTTATTCCTTGATTTTCGCTTGACCCAGACAATTACAATATATTGTCTCGCCAATGTACATCACACATCCTAACCCTTTTACACAAAGGGAAAAAGGATCAAAAGTCACACTACATTATTGAAGCCATTGATCCAGCTTTTCCTTGCATAATACTGGACCCGACTCCATAAAACGGTAATGCTTTCAAAGGGATTAGACTTGTAAAAAGGCCATGTCAACTCAAACTCAAAGAGTTATACTTTGTGAGTATATCTACGATATAAATTCAACATTTGTCCGCTTCGCTTTTCAACTCTTCCGCTTCCAAGAAGAGAAAATAGAGAGAAAGAGTTATATATCCAAGTAATGGCGAGTGTGAATGAGACGATAGGGATGAAAGACGTGGATAGATGGATGGATGGACTGGAGGATAAAATGTGTGTGTATATTCCTTCTCTTTCCTCTTGTAAATGAGCACGGAGGGACCTTACGACATGAGGAATACAAATGGCTAAGCTGGAAAGTGAATTACATTGCGTTGCATTGCTTTTTGCTTGTGTGCTTTTCCTCTTCATCTTTCCTTCTCCGAACCGAAACCAAACCAAGTTTCCAATATCAAGAATAACAGAAGTAACATTTTCCTCGGATTTAATGTGCTTTTGTTAAGGTCGTGGTCTTGTACGTTGGTTTGTCCAAGTTGATCTAAACTAGAAGCTTTCATGTTTTCTATATGTATTTGTACGTAGTAACTAGTATCATTGTCACAAAGGGACGCTCCAAATGTTGCTGGAGAACTGCAGAAAACCAGGCTGAATGATACCATTACATCTTGCTTCTCTTGTGATGCGACATGCGTACCAAAGAGCAAAGCTGAAACATATGCTTTGGTGTACTGTGTCCTCTCCTCATTCAGTCGTGTTTGTACTTACTCGTATGTATCACATAAGCTCACATGACAAAGATTCTATGCTCTATATGATGATGCTACTTGCTTTGGAAGGTTGAAAGGAGTAAAGTTGTGGAGTGGAGAAGGGGTCATAAGATGAGAAGTGATGATAAGAGAGGACAGTTATTAGATTTATAGTTTGTTTTGAAAAGGGTGATCTTCTCGTTTCGATGTTAGAATAAATCTCGAGGAGAGTTGAGAGAGAGAGAGAAGAGTCAGTCTCGACGACCAAAAAAGTGACAGAGAGCAGAGACAACAAGGGTAACAGTATTAATATGTGCTCTTCCTTTTCCACAAAATAGTTTACATGAATCACCGATTCGGACAAATGACTTTAGCATCTATAACGACGTGTATTCCACAAACGTATGCTGCAGTAAAATTATAGCCGAAAGAGCAATATTATATAATACGTTGAAGTCATACAATAACGTACAAAAGGACAAGAATGAACAATAACGCAGATGTCGTTCTTGATGATTTTCTTCTCATTTAACAAATATATCATTGTAATGCTACTTGCTCCTTCAACCAATCATACCTTTTACCAATGTGATCATTCATTTCATTCGTTACAGATATTTTTTTATATGTAATGATGACCAAAACCAGATAGAGCTAATAATTCAATGAATCATGAATGTCCATGCATGTAAGGAAAGAATTCAAGGAGAAAAAGAAAAGTTATATACTTTTATAAGATTATAAGTATACTCATTACTTTCAATATAATGATAATTTTTTTGAATCCTAATATGATATAAAAACATCATAAAAAGGGAATAAAACTGCACTTTTAAGAAATAGCCGAGGGGCATACATATTATTAGAGTGTTGTGTAAAGTTGATATAGATATACCTGGAAACATCCTTGATTTGCTCTTATTCTTATTCTGACTGCATTGGATTATATACAAAAGAGAACGATAAAAATTCACTCTTACTTAATACAATTTACTATTTACTTGCTTCCTTTCGTTTTTCTCTCTTTGTATCTCGCTCTCACTCACCATTTAGCTACTTTTATTTAGGACCTCACTCAACTGGGTGTTCTTTTTTCCTTATGTAATCACCTTGTTTAGTTTGCTCTTTTATGTGGTCCGCACGCAACAAATCAGCATTCCTCCGTCCGTTTACATACAGGAAAAAACACTTTATTCCTTCATTTAAAAACGCTATAATTCCTATTATATATATTATATTATATTTTATAAGCAGTTGCTTTCCTGCCCTTGCCTTCACCATATTCTATTTCCATTGTAATAATGACCACTTATATATATCTATGAGTAAATTTTATACCTTAAAATGCATTAGGTACGCATGTATTCAGAAGCTACCAAAAAATTCTAATAAAAGCTGTCCACGCTCATGCATCTTGCACATAAATAATTCGTTGGAAAAAAGTGCGCACATATAAGTATATATATAATATAAACATGAAAAACTATTACATGCACATGTATCTTCAACTTTAAGCTCTCTCCATTCCACTCACTTCTGTTTCTGTTTCTCCATTTAGCCAAACACGTCATATCTTTAGTTACACATGCTTTCTGACTCTTGGACTTAACTAAACATGGTGCTATAACATTGGTCAAAGATAAATTTGTGGAGCAAACATAATATTCTCTTAGCACATAACAGTTCAATTGTTGAGGGTAATGGAACAAAAGCTGAATTTCACATAAATATATTTTCCTCAAATAAATTTTCCAGGTAAAATGGTATCTGCTCCTCTATGCATGTCTAAAAGTGAAACGAGCAGGAGCAGGTGACTCAAATTACCTTTGTTAACGAAAAACGAGCAAAGTAAATGTAAAGCGCAAAGAAAATTTCCATGAAAAATTCACCCCCGATAATCATAATAATCAAGTCAAACTCTGTTATACTTTCTGGTGTATATATACACTACCATTTTACTTATTTACTTACGTACTTACGAGAAAAAAACTCCTTCGTTTCACTCGCTTGTCGTCACATTATCGGATGTTTGTAGAACTGTAGAAAAAGGGAAGGCGCATTATCATCATATTCATCATCATATCATATCGTATCGTACCCTACTTAATAATATCTAGCAAGCATGCATGCATCGAATCGACTTTAACATCGTCACATCATATCACATCGAATCGCATAAGCATATAATTTACTAATGTCTTGGACATCCATATTATGTTCTTACAAATGTACATACGTTATGTGTCCGTGTACAACTGTCATAAATACTTGTGACTTCTACCGTGTATATTTGCTAATAAAAAATTACACAGGTAAAAGCACATATCGACAAGAAGACGAGAAATGTAATTTCTGTCTTTCCAAACGCAAACGAAATATTGAGATAGCACAACTTTAATCAACTTGGCATGAACCAGGAACCTGTGCTGAAGTTGAATAAAATGAGTTTTGGCACTTGTGAAAGCCGACTTCGAACATACTCAAAATAATTCTTCGTTACAAAAAACTTAATAACGTTGAACACTTACCAAAAATAACCTCCATGTTCATGTTATTTACTCACATATCCATGTCTCCCAAAGAAAGCATGCATATTCAATATCAATAATTGTGTTACGTTACGATGATGATAATGATAATGACATTTCCAACTAGGAGCATATAGCATATAAATAAAGGTATTGAAACGGGTGCGCAGTGCGGTGTTACTGTGTTTGCATTTGCCTTTTGGGTTGCTGATGGCTTGGCGTGGTTGACTAGTGTTCTATTCTGTTTGTGTTGTTGTCTACTCAAATTGTATTGTCCACTCTAGGCCGTCATCATCAGTTTAGTATCAACTTAGCGGTGAACACCCACCGAGAGAAGGAAAAAACGAGAGAGCGAGGGGACCGGTCGAGTCTCGAGACGAGAGAGGACATGCATGCATGCAAAGTACAACAGAAGGCCTGCGAATTACCTCTCTCTACTGACTGCAAACCATTTAGAAAAAGAATGTTAAGCGTTGATTAATAATTCAAATTGTTGAATTTGGCAAACCACATCTCATATATAATCAAATACAAAGAGCAAGAGCTAACAATACAATGAAAATATAAAATATACACGGTTGAAATGGTGATAAGTAATAATAAATTGCATAAATAATATCAGGTAAAGAAAGACCGCAATAGGAAAATGACCGACGAAACAATAAAGCTTCTTTTTCTGTGTCCAGTTAGCAAAATTTTCTGATGATGGGATGTTCATATTTCTGTGTAATAACATGAATGATTCAACAATAGAAACCTAAAAGGGAAAATACAGGCTAAAAAAGTATATATTTAATATTGTTTATTCACTTCTTGCCCAAATATATTACTATATTATTTATGAATTCTCGTATATTTAATACTAGCAATTGGAAAGTGTAGAAACGACTCCTTGCTGTGTTCTTCTCTTGAGCTAATATGGATTTGGAGTTGAATGTTGAAGGCAGCAAGCATTCTCATCGGCTCTTTTGTAGCTCTTAGTTTTTTGGTCTCATGGCATAGTTGCGGCTGTGAGTGTGTGGATTGTGTAGCTGCTGCAGTTTGAACAGTTGTTAATAAATTTGCCGTTGGCTATCAATATGCATAATATAAATTGGTTTCTGCATGCAAACATATATAACATATAAAATAAGATTGCGATAACTACATAAAACCAAGTGAAATCCAGGTAAATATATGGTGTAACCTGGTTTTACTTATAGTCTTCACTCTTCATCATCATATTCAAGTTGTACAGGATGTTGTATCACCCAATATTACACAATTTCATTAATTTATACAAAAAGTAGCCGCTTGAGTCGGTTTCGGAACCCTCAATTCAACACTCCCTTTCGCTATCGCCTTTTTCAGTGAGGATTTTGAACGCTATTGTATTTATATATTGACTTGGTCACTAGTTTTTTTTTTTGAAACGTTTTGTTTTGTTGGGTTTGGTTGAGGAGGTGGATTGGATTGGATGTGGAACAGGCGTGTAAAAAAAGATTGCATGCATGCAATCTAAAATCCAACAAAAGCTGTAGAAAACGCATAAGAGTGTTTTACTCAGTTGCTTCCTGTTTTATGCAACGAAAACCTTCATTTTTTAAGGGGTTCCACCTTTTTCGTCTTCAAAATTGGAGGTATACAAATATTCTCTCGACATTCTAAATTTCTACAACTTGTTTGCTTTTTACACAAAATAACATAGAAATACAACATTCGACAACCGTGCATACATACATACATACATCCTCTCTCTCACTCTCTCCTTCCGACTGTTTTCTCTTGCACGATATATCCGAAAAACTAATTGTTCCTTTAGATAGCATTTGTTTGAAAATAAGACCCGTTTGGAGTAACATATCTGTGGACTATAGTTATTTTCAAGTTCATATGAAAATTATATTGACTTTGAAATGAGTGTGATAGGAGCAATAAGGGAGACAAAAAGGAATGAATTGTAAATACATTTAGAGTGTAATTCAGTGTTTTTTCCTTTTGTTTTTTATTATCGCTTCTTTTTACCGATCCCCTTGCTTAAGTTAAAATGAGCCCTCCTTGTAGCATGTCTGAATGGATTCTCGAATTGATTAGTTTAAGCTAAATGAAGGAGTAGCTATACAGAGCAAGAGCTGTATAACTTCTTAGCGAAAAAAAGTTTATAATTATTGCTGCCGTCTCCTTTTCTCTTCTCCTTTTTTATCTGGTTCACAAATCTGAAACAGGAAAACATAATATTTAGCTTGTCTTGTCTTCATACGTCTGTCTCTCTCTCCATCTCCATCAGCCAACCCGATCGGCAATTCAAGCCAATCCCAATCCAAAGTTGCTTCATAATATTCATGTACAAACAACAAAACTAGAGTACAAAATAATCAAGGATGATGGTAATTGAAACAAAATAAAACCTGAGGTTTCGTGCTGACTGTAAATCAAACAATATAAGAGTCAAGTCAGAGAGTGAGGTTAAATGAAAATAATTATCTCTTTACAAAAAAAAACAGTCGTGTCTTGTCTGAGTTGATTTTTTTCCTTCGTAAAACTTCTCTCTAGTTCTGTTATATGTATTTACCTACTTCCATATTTTTACGAGGTGAGAGTGAGGTGCCATTGATATTGATATTAGTAAACCCGAATGGATCGCTTTGCATTCTGTCATGTCATGTTATTAGATACCTTTGCTTAAGATCTTATGAATGCTTGTACATTTTAAGTGATTTGGATTTCCTTTTTCTCCTGGGTTAATTACATTGTTTATGTATGTCTTAGTCTTGTGTAATAATCTGAGCTTAGGTCTCAGCTTTTCTTTCCTGTCCTCCTGCTCATTCGTCATCATACTCATGTTATGCTTTTATATTTCCCTTCAATAAAATCTGCATGGTAGAAAATTACTCTGGAGGGGTCAAGGCATTAATGTGTCATCGTCTCCACATCCTTGGTCTTAAGGGAGCCCTTAAATGGCGTCACAAGAAGTATCAACGTTGGACATTATAAGATGTTATGTTCACATTCACAATTTCACAATTTCACATGTTGATAATATGATGATA
>JAANSM010003956.1:0-12034 GCA_036850725.1 Orchesella villosa | reverse complement strand
AAAACTGTGTTTCCGCAACATTTTGAAGTGAATGAAGGAAGACTAGGAGGAGATGGTTCCTACTTGTCAGCAATCTAGAATCTAGCCGAAAACAAGGTTAGAAGATCCGATGCTATGAATGAAATGTCTTTGTGTAACTTGGTGGTATATGCTAGTGATATTTCTGTTGAACGAAACGTAACGAAATTTTGCTTTTCTTAGCATAGACTGTAGATACAAAACAGCAGTACGACGATATCTTTGAGGTTATCATAAAACTAATAGAGAATGATGGAGTGTGTCAGCATGTGAATCATGATGAATAAATGCTTGCTTAGATACTTGGCATCATTCAGAGGAGATGAGAGTAGAGTGAAAGCCCATAAAGCTTCATTTAGTTTATCTAGGTATCCATTTATTTAACATTTAACATTTCTATGAAAGGATGGAGTACTTTTACTACCGCCGGAAGTTTAGATTATTGAAATGGGGAGATATTCATGTTGGAAGTTTTTCCTGCAGGCTGTAGTTGTTTTTCTAAACTAATGTACCAACTTCGAACGAGTTAAAACAGCAAAGTACTTCCGGACTTTCAGATTTGTATCAAAGTACGTTTAAGACTTGGAATATAATATAATAATGTAGTGGGATACCATTTATTTCATGTTACATCGTTTAAAGTTACAACAAATGTTTGGATGGGTTGGTTTTTCTACAAACCCCAGGGATTGGATTTATTTAGAATGTGACATACGGTAATTAAGAATTGATTTTTTAGTTAATTTGAGTTGTGCTTTCAAAAACCTGAGGTTGTACAATTTTATTCCGATCCTGAACGTCATCATGCGACGTCGTCCGCAACCCTACCCAAGCTTTCCAGGCAATCCAGGGATTCCGGGTAAACCAGTCATGCCAGGGAACCCAATGTCACCTTTTTGCCCTTTAGGTCCAGCGTAACCTGGCATTCCCGAATATCCAGGTGGCCCTGGTGGACCCGGCATACCAGAATCTCCTTTCATTCCCTATGTGATTGCATTCATTCCGTAAAAATGACAACGATCCCAATATAAATTAATCCTTCCAATTAGATTATAGTATGTTAGTTGAAAATGTAAATAATTGAATTGCATTGAATCAATTGAAATTAATAGAGTACCTGAAATCCTGGCAATCCTGGAAATCCTTGTTTGACATGCTCACAATTGCAGGCTGGTGGATTTTCAGCGATGTACTCTACAAACAGAAAAAATAATGAATAAACTACTTAGCTACCCTTTTTATGCTGTAATAGCCCTACTATATGATTCGGAGTGTGAGATTAACCTACTTTTAACTTCTGTGAGCAGATTGTCGAATATTTCTTGCTTCACTCTTTCGATTTCCCCAGAGGGAACTACAGTGTAATCTGTAACGGAATCGGGGGTGGTAGAGTACGAGAGGCTTTCCCCAACGACATCTTCGAGCTTGTTTGCTACATCTTCTAACAAAACAATGGTATCCACTAATTCTCCAAAGCAAATGTTGGGAGCAACCACAACAATCCAGATACAAAGAAAGCGACCACCAATCATTATTGATGTACCTTATGAAAATCTTGAAACTAGAAAATCCAACACTTTACTTACTCCGCTTNAAATGTTGGGAGCAACCACAACAATCCAGATACAAAGAAAGCGACCACCAATCATTATTGATGTACCTTATGAAAATCTTGAAACTAGAAAATCCAACACTTTACTTACTCCGCTTTCTTGAATGTCTTACTCGGCAAACAAAGTAATTGAAATTAATCAGAAAGTGCGAACTGCACATGCCTTTTATAGTGACATTCAAACTTCATTTCGTTTTTTATAAGCGCTGCCTTGATGGACAAGGCACATTGTAAATTGTAGGCACAAACTCTGGAATGTCTTAATCAAAATGGTAGTTTTAAGTTGAAATTACTCAGATTCAATGAAAGTGTTATATACTAATACAAAAGAAACATTTTCTTATCTAAATCTAATATAGGTATAACACTCGTACTCGTGTATGAAATGGGTCGTTCTGAATCTGCATGGTCTGTGGAATTATATTCAATATAATGGGAGAAGCAAACGACGTCGCACGTTGCACCATTGTGCAGGATGACTGAAAGATTATTTATTAATCTCAAGCAAGACAGCTTAGTTATAGTCAGTATACGTTGTATTTGCATACTTAAGTAAGTATTTTTTATGAAATTATCAAAGGAAGAGGGTGTTTACGCTAATTTACACTGATTTTGACCAAACAATAACTTTTAACGATGATGTCAGATTTTGCCGAAAATAGAACAAAGTACGTGGCATTTATGAGAGAATTTCCTTCAGTTATCTCAATGTCTTTTATGGCTTTTATGGCTAATGGAGTGCTAAGTTTTAACTTTAACTTTTATCCTCTATTCTTGCAAGTGGTGTGGTGTAGTTGCTGTTATTATTTTCTGCATGTATAAGCTCGACTGGGAAAAGATCCTTAGAAGAATAGAATATGATTGATGCGAATGAAAGAAATCTGTTGTTAGCAAAAAAATTATTTAATTTGATAGGTTTCTGGTTGTTAGAGTATGTTATAGAAAAGTTGCATTGAATTTTCACCCAAAACCAGAGACGTAGTCAGCATATAGTAGTTCTATGCCCAAAACCAAAATAACGAACGTCTAAAACCGGAAAGGTTACTCCAATTTATATTGTAATTTTATTTTTTACTTATCATCAATGTTTAAATTCTTCATTATATCATACACGTAAAAAGTAAAGAAATATGATAATTTAATATAATTTTATAGTCCCCAGATAATGGATAATAATTAATGCCGATGTTCGTGTGCGACGTATCAAATGTTATTTTAGCGTTTTGTTTGTACTCCCTTCCAATGAATTTGACGACAGTCACTGTCCAACTGATCGTGGTTGCAGTTAAGTAGTTGATCGATTAATAATGATAACTCCCTTTCACCGACCAAACTGTTAAATAAAATGAATGTGGAATATGGGCAACACATTAAAACTGGTTAAAATGTTAGTGATTGCTTACAATTCGACCGCGATCTCCTTTCTCTCCTTGAAAACCACGCTCTCCTTGCATTCCATGTGGTCCCATGTCTCCCTTTTGACCTTTCTGACCTGGGATACCATATAATCCATTTTCTCCTCGCTCACCCTTCGCCCCAGTACGCCCACTATTCCCTTTCTCTCCAACGGAGCCTTTTGGACCAACTAGACCACGGTCGCCCTTTTGACCCGCAACTCCCTCATAACCTTTCGGCCCTGGTGCACCTGTTTGGCCTTTTGTGCCTGGAATTCCTCGTTCTCCTCTATCACCCTTTGCACCTTGAATTCCAACCCTTCCCATTTCGCCATCTTTTCCAGGTGGTCCCTATAAGATAAGCAATCCGCAAGTCTAATTTAGGAGGAGGCATATATATTTGCAAAGAAAAGTAGGGTCATAATGTGATGTGATAACATTAATTCACAGAACTTTAGAAAAAATCGTTGTGTATATCAAAGCTTTAATTAACCTGTATTCCAGGTGGGCCATGTGGTCCCGGTGGACAAGTGCATTGTTCCCATTTCGTTTGCATGTTTTCTAAGGCAAGAAAAGTATTAAATGCGTATATCCATTGAATTAAAATTTGCTACACCAAATTAGGGACTCAGATAAAGTTATATAGTTCTCCCTTTTTCATTTACTTTTGAAGACTACGAACGACTCCTGAAGTTTATTATCCACCAACTGCTCGATATCAGCCAGCGGTGATACTGTACTTGTGCTGAAGGTTGTATCAGTTTCAGTTGTGTCAGTAATATCAGTTATGTCAGTAATATCAGTTTTGAAAACTACGAAAGACTCCTGAAGTTTATTATCCACCAACTGCTCGATATCAGCCAGCGGTGATACTGTACTTGTGCTGAAGGTTGTATCAGTTTCAGTTGTGTCAGTAATATCAGTTATGTCAGTTATATCAGTTATGTCAGTAATATCGGTTGTGTCAGCAATATCAGTTGTAGAGTATCTCGATTCTTCTAACGACGCTATGAATTCTAATGCACTGTTGATGACGATCGTTTGTGACACCTCTAGCTCACTACGAAGTGATTTTACTTCGTTCCAGATGAATACTACGGGAACTGCTAACGATAGCCAAAAGACTAGAGCAAATAATGTAGCTTTCCATGCGTATTTACACTTTCTCCTGTTGTTCGATAAACGTGTAAGCTTGCCCCAGAAACTTCCGTGTTCGTCTTGATATGAAAACTCATGATTAGTATCAGAAATATGATCAAAATTACTGGCCATGATGATGATTTCGATGAACACGGATTTAGCTGGAGCCGCTACGACATACTAACTAGCTAACACATAAGCTAAGCATATAAATATTTCTTGCTATACATGTAATCGTTGAAGCTTAACTGAACTTATAGGTTAGTCGTAAACGTTTCTTTATCCTGCGTTAAGTTATGTTTGCAATGCAATGTTGCAAATTTAGCTTTATAACTTAACAAGCATGTGACATGTGATGGCGGATAGTAGGTTCCATAAGCATTATCATTATGCAAAAATGAAGACCTAAATATAACAATAATATAAGTCAATGTCTATCTTCGCACTGCTATATTATTTCCTGTCTATATTTTTCCTCGTTCATCGTTTATTCACCATTCATCATATTCTATATTGTCTTGTCTTGATCCTCAAAGTATGAGATACATTTAATGCGAACTACATCTTGTAGACACTGCTTTCAAACATGGTTAAAAAATATTTATGTTTGCCGACTCGATTTGTGGATCAACGTTATTTCATGCTCAAAAAATTATTATTAGTCTTTATTGGAGTCTCCAATAAGTCTCCAACTGGAGACCAGTAAATATACTTGATCAGTAAGTTCTTTCGATGGTATAAATGATTACAACTGGAAATAAAAATTGTGTTTTTTCAATGTCGAGACGGAGCTTGTTTGCAGGATGCGCTTATAATTAATTATATGAGTAATCGATTATGCTTGCTCTTTCTTCTTTCTTAAAATGCAATCAAGTTATAATGGTTATGTGGTTTTAATATCCATATCCATACAAAAAAATCCGTCTGGAAGACAAAACTGCAGATAATTGTACAATGATAGTTTTCACCAAGTCCAAAAATGCAATGAAGTGTCTCAACCTGCCTCTATATGCTTATGTATAGAAAGCTTGATTTTGTGCACAACTGACGTATGATTTTAGGAGAAGAATTTCCATACACAGTCTCATACTATAACCTTGTCGCCCAACTAGTTCCACCATGTTGCATAAGAGTGAGTAAGTTTTTTTTGTGGTAAGAGCATGCAACAAGATCACATCAATTTTCTTAATACCCATTCACTCGCTTTCATTCCCCTGCAATCAACTCCAGTAATCTAATGGGATGTGATGTGATGATGAGACTACACACTGTGCTCCAGAGATGATGAAGAAGAAAGGCAGAAAAGAGGGTGCATAATGCGAACGTGTGCAAGCAACAAAAAAAGAAAAGACCGAGAATGGGCTAGGGTGCTGATTACATATATTATTACGTCCTTCAGTCCCAAAACCCATAAAACCCTTGGTTCTGCCTGACAGAGTCATATAAAACAGAATCAGAAAATAGAATCCTGAAAGACTTCTTTTCATGCTGACATTCTTCCAGTGTGGTATTAAGTATAACACGGGCTTTGAATGAAATACTGCATGTCATTCATTTTATGTGATGAGAATGGAAACGCTGCGGACTTGCCGACTCCAAAAGCTTATTATTTGCGTTGTGTTGTGTAAAATATATGACGTTTGCAACGTGGCCTGCATTGACTTTTTCAAATGATGTTGAGGAAAATGTGGAGTTGCTAGATGAAGTCCAGATGAAGATTACAAATGACATGTGCAAGTTCGGTGTCAAGCAAGTGCAGCGCAATAAGGACCGCTGCTGGGAGTTGAGAGTAGTTAGCTTACGCTTTGTAACACCACAAAATTTCATGATGTATAAAATATTAGTCGACTTGACGTATAACATTTTTATATTAAAGAATGTCCTTGAAATATTACATTGAAACAAGTCCACACTTTCATTTTCTTAAGGGCTTAAAGCATGCAGTGGCTGTGGCAATAAATCTGCAGGTGGATTCAACCTGACGGCATCATGGAAAATGCAACGAATGTGTTTGAATTGAACAAGACAATTCGTATACTTAATTCGTCACTAGTTCTTTCGTAAAAAGCTTGTTAAGTTAAATGAATTCAGGTCGCATGCATATATTTTTTATCGTTAGTCCCTCCCGAAATCCATATTTCATATAACGTTCTAACTCCTGCTCCAAATTCTGGGCCACGTTCATTGCCTCTGCCATGTAAAGCTATATTCTTCAGATTTAATTGTACATTTATGAAAGAATTCCGTTCAAAATAGTTTATCTGTGTTCTGCTGTCAACAGCTTCAGCACATATCCATCTACACTTCCAGTTCAGGAGTGTATATATGGGATCGGGATAGAGACTGAGTGAATGAATAAGCAAGTGATAAATCGTACAAGATTTCATTGCATTACATTACAGCTCAAAATCTTCAGATTCCTTCACTCTTTTACTCAACCCATATTTTCATTACAAAGTGGGAAATCTTTAGGGATATCAAACTTATTTATGTAGTTGGTTCCATAGCAGAGTCGTAGTGGTGAGTGGAATGGAATGACTATGCATGTGCGTCAGCGTTGAGGACGGCAACAATCGTACTTACAAATCCCAGATGGCTTTAGCTTGGTTTGACGATCTGCATGCTCCGGGGAAACTTCCATAAAGTGTACGGTTGAATGATGACGGATTCTTTGAGGGAGACAAAAGTGATATGATAGACCATGATGCCCACCAATCCGTACTTATTATAAAGCCTCAACTCAAGTTTCAGATATGGCATAATAAAATAGAGAAGGCTGATACAGAGGAATGTAGAAAGCAGCAGATGCTAGGATTGATCATTTTTCTCCCGATGTGCATACTGCATTATTATAGAGACCCTTTGGTGTATGCGAATTGATATTGGTTGGGTATGTGCGCACATATTATATGGACTGGGAAGTGAAATTACATGAAACTTTTTTAGGGGTTCAGTGAAGATTGCTCTTGCCATAATAATACCAGATGACACTTTGAGCCCCACTATCATGGTGTTGTGTTGGTGGTGACTCATGCAGTTTATGGATCACAATTACAACACAACATGACATGCCTATACAACCGTCTACATCATATCATTTCATTGTTCATATCATTTCAGACCGTGGAGAAAATAATAGAAAACTTAACGACCCCTGAGATTATATGCACTGGCACTGTAACACGACTCCGTTATTAATGTAATCTAGATTCTTAATTATCATTTCTGATTAAATCTGTTATGTCATAAACCGCTGGGAAAATACTCTTATACTTTATGGCGGTGTATAATACATCCCGTTAACACATAGCTTAGCCCACTGATTCCACACATTTCTCCAGATGAAACGAAAGTTCTAGTTTTTTGAGTAGCAAAGCTGAAAATGGATACAAAATATAATGCAATGGATGGAGCACAAATGACAAAAGTAAAATCTTATTTTCTGTGTTACAATACTCGAAATAACGGTAAATTATTTATTCAAACATCTTTTCTAAGCAGTTTCAGCACCCTTATCAATTACTTTTTTCACTAAAGCTACAAATTCTTTCGAACTCTTAGGTAAATAAAATCTATCGGAATGTGTGATCAACGCGCTATCATTTGATGAATCCGGTTTCTCTGAACCATCTGCGGGGCTCTGTGCGTCAGACAAGCTTCCAATAACGTCGTCTACACTTGCCTCACTCTCTCCAATTAAATGGCCGTATTTGAAAGTAATTAATTCTGGATGCTTCTTTTTGCTAGTAATTTTGATCACGCTATTCAACAGCCTGGCCACTGTCACTTCACCCTTCACGTTATCCAATTCTCTCAAAAAATACAAATGAGTGTCAGTGACCACGACGAAACCCTCGTGGTTTTCACCATCAGCCATGACTTCCCGACAGTGATAATACCCAAGTATGCCCTCAGACTTTAAGAATGGTTTTAGTTTCACAAGAGAATTTAGTAACTCCTTGTTGGGATCTAAGCTCTCAATTAATTCGTCACTGCTGTCCGGATCACCGTCCACATCATCGATGGAAAATACGTTTGCGATTCCACGGTAAACTTTAGATTTCCCTCGGTCCGTGGCACTCACATGAGATAGTTCCGGTGACTGCTGAATGTAATCTATGAGTTTCCCCTTTAAATCTACTGATTTTGCCTTTAAAGCACTGAGAGAGGGAAGAAATTTTTTGGTTTGTTGCCACTTCTGAAGTAAGTTAGGCTCTGGTGACTGCTTTTTGGTTTCTTGATGAAGTTGATTGATACATTCGGGACATTTGGTCACATCATGATCTGCAAGATTTACGCTCAAATCTTCAGAAAACATTAATTCATGGAGGGACTGGTAACCACCGGATAACAAACTGACACGCATAGTGTGCCTCTGTAAGAAACTTGATACAACCATGTGAACGTACTGATCTTCTTCTTCTCGCCCCGAGCCTGTAATTTAGGTACAAATCAATGATTACTATACTCTGATCGACTATAAACCGTATTTCATAATATAATTGAGGAATTGCATACCGACGAAGCACAAGTGCTCCCCACCAGCCACAGAGCCGACAGAGATAGCTTCCTTTTGCGCTAGAAGCAACCCCTGTACTGCTGTGGAAAATTGCACTGGTTCCAACAGCATCTACAAAACAGAATATTAAGTTCAAACGTACGATTTATTTTTACCTTAACTTTACATTAGTCACTTGATGCATGTTCGCATTACCAGACCACAATCCAAATGAAATGCTGTAGGTAAATGGCCAGCGTTGTATTGTTCCGCAGGTCTACAGTCTACCACAAAAAATCTAACGCTGTCCGATTTTTGCAAACTACTGCAGCTTGCTGGGCCATAATCTGATGTTTCAGAACCTTCGTCGGTACTGCTCATTGCATATCTAATGCTCGTCAACAATTCCTCCGCTGACACCGGGAGGCATAGACTTTGCATTGCTACGCGCCGACAAGGCGATGAAGAATTACTGATTGTATTGAAGGTAAGATATGATTCGGATCCGTAAAGATTAGACTCGAACATCTACGTAAACAATTAAAGAAAGTACGACATTAGTAACAGCATTTAAAATACAATATCTTATGTAACATGTTTTTCAAAGTCAAAACTTATCATACACGTCGGAATGTGTTCGGCGTAGTTCGCAAATAGTGCGCTGCAATAGATACAAAATCAACTACATCATCTGGTTGCAAGTCACGTGGTAAGTTACTAAGATATTGTGCGAGCGCCTCCTGACTACTTCCTCCAGGAGAATTCTTCATTTCAAGAAGGTGATCCCTTCAAAAAATCAATCATATAATCATCGAAACACGTGAATATAAACTATCGCCGATCTGTAATTTAAGTCATAATTCTTACTTAGCATTAACAACTAGCACAATTCCTAAGAAATATATTAAAAACGGGTCCCTGTATTGGAAATAAATGTCCCAAAGCACCAGCACTGACTCCAAGTTCGCTATAGCAGAGGATAGCATTGTTGCGAACTGCAAAACCGTTAATATTCAATAAATCTGCTCCGCTTCGAATAAAAAAACAGGTACGTAAATGTAATATGTAATCATGGCCAACTAACCCATCCTTTTGCAAATGAACTTGAACTTATCCTCAAGCTATCGAGTAAGGAGCAGGCTTCCGGTTCGTGATATAATAATAGTAATCGAAAGATATGAAAGGGTAGGCCGTCTTTGTTAAGGACATCCCTCGGAATATAGTCTCGTACCAGATTGACAAAGCACACGTACAAATCATTTTCGTTGCTGATCTGCGTCACCAGTGGCTTCAATAACTGGAGGTAGTACAGGTTCTTTTCTTGTTACGTATGGTTCTGTTGTTACTTTCATGAACGTTGACAAAACAGATTCTAACAGGGATGTTAACGGTGGATGGTCTTCAGGGGGATTTGAGAGGTTTGCACTTTCTATAATTCGACAAAAACACAACTTTATGCCCCAGTCCCACATTTAGCATTCGCTAATCGCCTTGAGTTCATGCATAGTTGATAGTTGGCAAGTTAAAAATTAAAGAAATAATACTTTTGTAGGTACTAACCTACAAACCGTTGACAATCATTTCTCAACGACATTTGATCGTTACTCATTTCAAACACTGAAATTAGTTCATCATGTCGCATTTGCATTCCATCAGTTAAAAGCACTTTCCACACCTGTTAAAAAAGTTAAAAATTCGCACGTTCAACCAGTTAAAATATAACAAATACACCATAAAATTTCACCATTTCATAAAATTACACTGCTGACTGTTCTGGTTCCTTTAAGTTTAGCTTACCTTTCCACGTAAATGACTTGGTATCGCCCTTCCGCGACATATTTCCACAATGCGGTCAACGCCTGTCCCATTGTAAACGTCGACAATGCTGGAACCGCTGCTTTCCTCCATTAGCTGCAAAGATGTTTCCAAGGACAATACAATCTCCCTATGTGTGAGACAGAACACAGAAACATTAACCAAGTTAGCACAAAAACCCTCGGCTGTCGGTCACACAATGTGACAAACAAGTAAAGTAAGCTAATCAAAATCACTAAACATGACCAAATACATCTCATCTATCAGATTCAACATAATATGACATATGGATGCCCCAACCATTGACCATGAACCACAAATTATCAATCGTGGCAGCAACCTCATAACACATATTGATGACATGACATGAGCTTCATAGCTTAATTAGCACTTAATGATTTCAATTCCAATTCTAAACTCACCAATCATTATCACTCTGATTTTCAATCCCCACGTCCCCACCCCCACCAGCATCTCCCAAATCTTCAGACTTTATTTCTTGGTCTAGCTCCATTTTATCTTTTTAAACCAATCACTTAATCCACAAATAAAACCGTTTACTATTTCCCTAATTGCTAATCACATTAAACTGAGAATAACAACCAACAACATCCTCCACCCCACACGAGTGACGAGCTTCAAAACAAAACAGAAGTTGAATGTTGAATATGAAGTGAAAGCTACAAATTATACTGTACGCGTTTTAAGCAAACTTGCACACATGCACATATGCATTTAAATGTCAATGAGCAGAACCAATACAAATACCAATGCGCTCAATCTACTCAATAGCAACAAAAATGCAAATATACATAAGAATTCATATACACAAAAAATACACTTTTTGGACTTGACTTGACTTCTGTTCAGAAAATAAGAATTCTAAAGAGACCGCTTGCTCCTTGGCTGTAAGACGTGGGCATAAGGAGAGCTTATCGTTAGGTATATTCCGTTTGTTCTGTGTGGTCTCTTGGTCTACTATATCTGCTCTGCAAACATTTTATACGCATATTCAATAGGATACCTTTAAATACGTGTCATGATGTAAGTAAAGTATTACTCATTCAGTCATTCCCAAAGGTATATATATAAAAAGTTATATGCGTTACTACAAGCTTTACGTTGTACGTGCACTATGCACAATAATAACGTTGCAGAAGGGCGTGTGGCGTGTGTGTTGGCGAAGTTGGTATTATGTTCCGTGATGAACTTCGTTTAATTTGATGATAAAAAGTTCCGTTTACATTTCGATGTCGATACCCATCCATCCTCTTTCTTTAATTAGGCCACATTTTGCAATTGTGGCATGTTGCATGAAGTTTGTAAAGAGTAAAACATAAAAGGAAGGTGTTCTGAAGTTCCCAACTGTATTTATGCTGATGATAGGATACGATAATGCTGTACTTTATGTGTAGATTTACTTTTAGCATGATATGAATTTGGAAGAAGGATATTCGTAAAGGTATATTTCTATTTACTTTTACACAATATGATAACCAGAATCATAATCGGCAGTGGAACACGTTTCGTCTGCATTTTAGGATATATTTTATAATA
>JAANSM010003955.1:0-12035 GCA_036850725.1 Orchesella villosa | reverse complement strand
AGGTAAAACGAATCCATCGTTGAACTATCAAATCTGCACAACTTAAACGCTCGTAGTGATTATACATACACGTCATTTGTGTACGTCTGTAAATAGATTGTTTTCTCTTCAAATACATAGATATGGTTCTCACATACAACATTAACCACTTAAAATATATAATGTGAGCATTTTGGCGAAAAAATCGTTGAAAATGTTCATATTATCATTTTTCGATACTGAGCTGACAAAATGGTTGACTACAATATGTTTTTCAGTTTTTAAAGACTTGTTAAAGTGAAACCGAAATATATCTTTGAAGCTAGTTTAAAAACAAAAACGAAAATGCACCAAACATGTCTCTGAATAACTGATAATTAAAACTGTCTCATCTCGTCTCATACTAAAATTTAAGGATGTCGTCAAGATCAAATTAAATTAGTTAATGCGCAGTTTTTATAGGATACTTTGCATGTATTTCAATTAATTTGTTTTTACTGAAGAAATAACTAAAAAACAGCTATTTTTCTTAAGTTCTGTAGTTGCGTACGTTTACCATTGGTTTGCTTCTCATCAAACGAGAGATAATCTTTACACAAAGTGGTTACGACATCTAACCATTCTGTGATAAAACAACGTTGGTGTAATAGGAAACGATGGGATGTCAAACTACGGAATGAATGATTTAACTATACTGAAAGTTCTTAAATTTCCTCATCCTCCTTCCTTCCGCTCCTTACCTTTCATTTATAATTGTGATGTGTGAAGACAAAATAGCCTTGTGAAACGGGGAAAACGTTTTGTTAAAATTAGCTCAGTTATCTGTAAAATAAATGAGCTAACGAGAGAAGTGTCAATATTACAACGACATTTTGAAGACGAAGTAACGAATGAAGCTGTAGGTCAAAAGGTGAACCAACACATGTGAAACCATGAGACAAACTTGCTCATGTAATTATAAAACAAGAGAGAGAGAGAGAGAAGAAAATGAGAGAGAAAAGTTCTTGTGGGTTGTGTGAATGGATCGTTGTTTTGACTTTAATGGGGACCCTACCAGTAATTGGTATATTATGCTCAGAAAGTGGTGGAAGCATCCACATCACAATCCTCAGTGAACTGCAGTTGCACCAATAAGGATCTCCATCCGTGACAGCATTATGTAGAAGCTGTTCTAAATGAAAGTGAGCATGAGCATAAACAGCTTGACAATAACGGCCGTGTGTACCGCAATAAACACAAGAAAATCACCTTTTATCTTCCGTCTTTTTCACCGTCGCATGCATGCCATTCCAAAGATACTTTACTCCACTTTAACTTTACTTTTGTGTGTGTGTCTCTTAACTAGCATCCAATTTTCGGTTTATCCTCCTCCTGTTGTTGATATAGAGGATGATGATGATAGTGATGTTTGCTCACTTAACTAAGCAATAAGTCGAATTAGCTGCATAACTTTCGGGGTTTTCAAGAGAAGCATTCCATTTACTGTACCGTAACAATGGCCATTTATCACTTGGATTTGGTTGAGGTTCAGCTATGAAGGTTGAGAAACACAAAGAAATGACTTTGCATTGCACTGCATGCATGCATAAAATTCACTTCATTGAATTTCTTTTTTTGCAATAGTAGTTTAATTCAAATGTTTAGATTTAAATGTAAAACATTTAAGCTAGAAAACACGTTGTCAGTAGCAAAATAAAAGCAGTTTACCGTATTACATATTTCATTTGCGAACTCGATAATGGAGATAATGAATGCATGTACTCAAACTCATTGGCATTCTATATAGTTCTAGTTTCTTATTTATTTCTTACTCTAGTGTAATGTAATGCTCAATCCATTCATCTTGAGAGGATCCTGTCGCCTCCAAAAATCCGACTGCAAATTGGCAATCACTCATTTGCTATATTTGGAACAATCAATTTTACAGGCCAACAAAAGAATCTCAAAACATTTTAGTCAACAAATCCAAAATACTTAGCATTTAATGAGTCGACGAGAAAGAGTGTGGTGGCATGTATGTTATTGTGAAAGTTTTCACTTCCATATATACTTTGTTTCACTAACCTTTTTTCATGACCGGACAAAAGAGGAGTGCTTCTGTCATAGTTGAATTACAAAGTTTTTCTTTGCAAGGCAAACATGCCAGTGCCTTGTGTCATATTTCATACACTTGAGAAGAAGGGGGCTTGAGTGAACATTTGTAGGCAATAAGGAAATGAGCATTTCGCCACTAAGATCATCATCATCATCATTTACAAACATATCACAGCTTAACAAAATATTTAGTCAGTCCCTAACTACACACAATCAAGGAGGCATGCACGCCAGCACGCAGCGTCATAAAGTTAAGAGGCAATGGACTCTATAAAAGTTCATTTTTTTTCTTACTCTATATTTATGTGAAATATGTCAAACGCTAATGATGTCTTTTGCTCCAACCAAAATATTTTCAGTTGGGCATCTCCGCTTTCACATGGGCCGGGAAATCATTTGACACGAAAGCAATTAGACCATTTTTTCTTTCTCTTTCTTCCTCACTTATGTTTTACCCTTTCTATTAGTTTAGAGCTCGTTCCTCCTTTCAAAATAATAGTGAAATGTTATGTATATATGTATGTATATCGTCGATATATTACACTCAAATGTGTTCATTTTTTCACATTTCCCAACCCAGAATATTACCAGCTAACGTGCTCAAGCAGTGTTGTACAAACAGTGTCAACTCATTAAAAAACATTGTTTATTGTAATGTGATCGATGTTACAGCTTTTGAAACTCATTAGCAACTCTCGTATCTCTCTCTCTCCTCTCTCTCTCCCTGCTCTGCTCCATATAGTTTGAGTAATACTTTTGCAGCTTATAAAGTAACCGATTTGAGTATGTATGAAGTAATATGCGTAACGGAAAGAAGAGCGTTACGACAGGCTGCACATGTTAATTTTTGCATTGTAGCATGTGTTAAAGTAATCGCTGTTTGTTTAGCAGTTTCAACTCTACGCTCATTAATAAATGAACTTGTAAGAGCAAAAAAATCCCTGTCATAATTATGTACAATCTGTTGGAGTTGCCGACATCCGCTATATATATTAAACCATTTATTTTCCTCATTTTATCACTTAAAGACATTCCAGGTACATTCATAACTTCATCGTCGCTCCTTAATTTGAAGTATCCAAATAAGTTACATGAATAACCATAATTACCACTTCTAAAATACGAATTTGAAAAAGTTTAAATAGTTTTATACATTATAATGAAAAGATTTTGCAATTCGGATTAATTTTCTCATCTTTCCGCATACATTCTAGCGTAATTTGGCTCTGAATTATGACTTTGAATGTATTTCCTGAGTACTTTATTGCAAATGAATGAGCTCTGCTAACATTAACAAGGCTGGGGAGAAGTGAGACTTAACAAAG
Source organism: Orchesella villosa (assembly GCA_036850725.1). Classification (NCBI taxonomy): domain Eukaryota; kingdom Metazoa; phylum Arthropoda; class Collembola; order Entomobryomorpha; family Orchesellidae; genus Orchesella; species Orchesella villosa. The sequence continues at coordinate 8,637 of JAANSM010003955.1, read as the reverse complement.
GATTTACATGTATCGTAAGCCTTGAGAGAAAATACAGTGAAGTTGTCGGAACACATGGAAATCAGAAAGTCATATCATAGATTCTCATACAATGAGTCAAGTTGACTTACGTTCTCAATGCACAATGGCTCAACTAAACTCAGCCTCTTCTTCCCCACCATGCATTTTGATAGAATATCTCTCGTTGCCCAATTACATCCCGAAATTTCTGACAGAAGTGAGAGAGAATTCAGGACATGAGTAAGAGAGGAGAGAGAAAAGAGAGGGGAGAAACGAGCAAAACCTCTGTTACTACCATAAAGAACACATTCGCTTTAATCTGGGAAGATACACACATTATATATCATAATAGTATCATACGAAAGCGAGAGAAGTAGGGAAGATCTCTCATTTCCTCTGCACACTTTACTTCTACTGGGGAAAGAATGAATAACGTAACAGTTTACTGGTGCTCACCAAAAAGTTGTGTGCTTGCTCACTTACTACTCTTGCTCCGAGTTTTCTTGCTTTTTGAGGAGCGAGCAAAAAGCATCGTCTCATCTCAAAATGAGTCTTTTATATAACCATCCACCCATACACGCACTCCATAAAAGCCGAGTGCTTATCACAGTGCAGCCATAATTAAGTTCGAATAATAGCTTAATTTGCAATTTGATTATATGACGACGACTAGGAAATTACTGCTCTATTATAATGTGAGCAAATATGAACTCTAATGCTGCAGTATGGTTCTTCATATCACTGAAACTTTCTTCGCTGAAACTCTTATATCCATTCCTTCCACCATGCCTTTTGATATACGTAATAATATGGACTATTTCTGCTGCTAGTTTGCTCAGCCATGCGAAGAAGTTGTTAAATAATGCCCGCGATATATTTACGCATCGTACAATAGGCGAGACCGACTGGCTCATGAAACGATTAGGAGCCCGACTCTTGGAATTGTGTGTAATGAAAACTAAATCTTCCTTTTCACTCACTTCTCTTCCATTTATTTCGACTAAATTCACATTATTATAACTTGATGGAGCATATGTACAAAATCATGACTATGGGTACTATAAAAAAGTTTTAATGGTGTAATATTCAACTAAGGTAGAAAAGAAACAAAATCCCTTGGTAAAATTTTACCAAGGCTTTATCTTAAGCCAGAAATGGTACACTTTTGTTCATGTTCTAAACCCTACTACTTTAAGGTTGTGTTACAAAATTTTCTCCGCGTTTTTTTCTTTAAACCTTTTTCATAACAATGGGATAAATTCGTTACATTTTACATCGCCACACCCCGTGTTACATGTGATGCAATAACTGAAATGTATCCATAATTGTTTAGAAAGGCGACTGATAAACGTTGCTGCTTTGCAATTCACCCCAATTCAATAAAAAGCATAATATTGTATTAGTCGGATTTACATGGGGAACGTACTTCCTTAATATAATACGTGGATAACGTGGATTTATCATGATGATTACTTGATTGAGGACTGCTTTCCCTGTCAATTGCAATAGAGAAATAGGGAAGAAATATTTGAACAATAATAATAACTCGCCAACATACAATAGCATACGACATGTTTCCTTTCGTGGTGGTGATGATAAATATTGATATTACTACATACTGAACAAAACGAGCTTATTACATTTGCTGCTGCTACACGCCTCATCGAAAATAAAAGAGAAAAGTCATCTTTGTTGAAATGCTATCTGTGTTCCCTGCTGACTGACTAGCTGAGTGACAGTTGTGGGTAGAAATTGCTTGCGGTTTTACTTCGTTAAAAGAAAAGAATCCAGGAAATAAAGTCATATGACGTTGTGGATGAGTCGAATTCATAAATTTGAGCTTCCTTAGCGGATGAGCCCCATGTAAAATGAATGGGGTTTCATGATTCACCGCACTGAAAAGCTCAATGTACTTTGTGATAGCTGAAAGCTTAATTATTTGGTGTCTTATCTTTATTATTCACACATTGAGTCTTGTATAAAAGCATGTAGCCACAATCTAATTTAATTTAAAACATGGCATCGAGTTAAGGCGGTTTCTAACATAACCTACCTAATATTAATTATGTGGCTCATAAAGCTCATCAAAAATTAATGACAAGTTTTCTATAATTATACGGCGCCCATGATTAGAAAACAAATAAAGGATTACCTAAATAAACATGTGTTGATTTAGAATTATTTTAGTTTCAACAATTTACGATTTTGTCCAAACCTTTGATAACGAAGAAGGGGGATTCAAAGAACATTCGCCGATGTCCGCTTGAAAATCCTACTCATATTTCTTATATCCTCATGTCCATATTGACATATCAAAATATCAAATTATATAATACTCAATAGTAGAATCAACTTGTCGGTTGCTCATTTTCTTTTATTAAACGTCTTTATTGCATCCGATCAATCATAGCTGGATTCATCTGCCTATTCATCCATATACCAAAAAAATCCCTTGGCCCACATAATAATGGATGTGTGAAGCAAATAAAAACCTTTCTCAGTGAATCAGCAATCAGAGATATCAAAACAGAGCTAAAAGCAAACAAAATATTTTCTATCCTTACAAGCATATGATGTGAATCGTCAACGTGTATCATATCATCATCATCCTACCATTTGACTTTTGGGCTAGTGTAATATGCTCCTTTACTTTGATATTGAAGATGAATAATGTATACACAAAACTAAATGCTCCCTAAGCAGAGCCACCTCTCCTTTTTCAATCTCATGATAAACATCATAATGGATCAAACGCGTGCCCAAATTGCAGTCCAAATGAAAGTCAACTCCATGTGGTAAATTCAGTGTATACGGATGCAGTTTCATATTATTTACATAGTATTCTCTACGCATTATCTTTGGCTCCATCATTATTCACAATATTATACCATCGTTGGCCGCTCGTGACTCATTCATGCCAAAATGATACTTTGATCATACACAAATTCTGCAATTGTACACTTATATTCTAATGTTAACTGACAATGTTTTCATTACATTTAAATTCGATAATCGTAAAAGCTAAAAGTAATGAAAGATATCATAAAATTTTCATAACATGAAAATGCCTCCAATATTTTGGGGTCCCAATCCCACGCTACAAAATGGTGTGTTTGGTATTTACTTGCTACTTGCGTGGGAAAACGTTATCGTGTTAATTGAAGAGGAAAATAATGAGAATTTACGACAGCAGCTAACCGTATTTAGCAATACACAGTAATTTTTTGTGTGTTTGGTATTTACTTGCTACTTGCGTGGGAAAACGTTATCGTGTTAATTGAAGAGGAAAATAATGAGAATTTACGACAGCAGCTAACCGTATTTAGCTATACACAGTAATTTGATGTTGCTGCCAACACCATTATTGCATATTATCTCAAAACGTTTTCCTTCACACAATCAACAATCATAATGATTGACATGAACTTGATAACTTAATTGTGTGTGGCATGTTTTTTAATGACTACGAAACTAATTAGGATACTACACAACTATAGCAAGAGAGGGTGCATTAAAGGTTTGTAATTGCTACCATAATAAAGCACGCTATCATATACTTGATACCAGTGAAGTGGAACGTGAACGTGAGATAAAATTCTATCAAATCGTTTAGTTTAAGAGTTATTCTATATATTTTGTTATACCTTCCTTGCTTTCCTAATGAATGTTTCCTTAATTTCCAATAGATTATTCTTGTGTATCCGCCAAATTTAATAGGAATGAGTACAACACATCTAATGTGCTCATTCTCAACCAATTAACGAATCTAAATTGTTAAACTGTTTATTGAACAAATGCTGGTACAGACAATGGCCAATTAGGCTAAATTTTGTCATAATTTAGCAAAACGTGTCACTAGAAATAGATTTACATGCGCAGCGCAAATTTCAATATATCGAAATTCGGGTAACAGCAAATTTTGGAATATAAGTAGTACAGAATTTTGATAGCAGACAAAGTATAAGGAATAAGGGTAATGGGAGCATCGAGCATCAAGCAAGGGATAATCTGAGAAAATATGTAAATCTTGCTCTGCATTAGCAGTTTGTGGTGACACGCTGAAATTTATCATGAAATGATCCACTAACTAGATGTTATCCGATACTTTGTATCCATTGCATATCTTAAACAAGGCAACTGGGTTATTTGGCAATACTGCCTCTGACAGAAACACTAGTACCACGGCAATTTTTTCGTTTCCATATTATTACTTAGTTGTCATGGAAGAATCTATAATAAAACTTAATATATGAGTAGCAATTTGGAGATTGGATTTTTTGCGTTTCTTCTAATGGTGGATCTATGTTTCGAGCGTACACAAAAAGTGAAGTGATTAAGTGTTGAGATATCGTAGATGGATTGATTACCTCCTACAGAAACCGAGAAGTATATTTCGTAGCTCAACCGTGCCATTGCCATTCCCTGTTCCCAAGATTTTTACGTTTTCCCCATCTTCCAACCAGCCGAATTCCTCATGCTCTCTTTTGTGTAACAGATGTAAGGAAGATACAAGTGCCAAAATTGTGTGTCAAAGTTTCCTACTATATACTACAATATACCTAATAATATGGAATTTGGTAGAGAAAGAGATAGAGAAAAGGTGATGTGATGTAGTACGTGAAAATGCCAACGAAAAATGAAGTTTCATCCGTAACGTAATTACGTGGATCTCATTTCTGTTCAGTTTTGTAAGTACAAACTGCACATTAAATGAACGAAATATTATTTAATGGTTGCAATATGGCAAGTGAAGGCATGAAACTAATGCCTTTTCCCGCTTGAGAAATGATTTTTATGAGAGTCCAATGATTTGAGCCAGGAAAAGATATATCGGTATATGTACGAATAACAGTATCATTAGCCATATAATATCACATCACTGCTGCCACTATGTACTCCATATTACATGCGTTGGTAAAGTCTGAGAGAAAATGAGGAATAGGAATGAGTGTTGTCGGTAGTAGCAAGGGAAAAGATCATGTACGCGAATTACGTATATATTATTGAAGACTCCTCACCGAATTACTGACAAGAAAGAAGGAGAAATTGAGTTAGAATGTTTGGGAAGAGGGAGAAGAAGAAGCTTGTGATGATAATATTATGTACATTTGCATTTATACGTTTAGGTTATTGCTGATAATGATGACACGAAAGCATTCTTACAACGCCTTTCATTCCCACTTTTATTGCAGGGAAGTGCTTCCAACGCTTGAAGCTCCAGAAACCGAGGTTTTCATTTCTTTTGGTGATAAGACGAATGGGAATCGGCATTTCAGCCTTCCGTTTTTATGATGTACATAATGACAATATAATGATTCAATGGCTTGACTTTTTCTTGGTGACAGGATATTGGCAATGTGTTGTGACAGAATAAGTGTTAAAGAGATCAAGAGGAAGGAAAAAAAGTGAAAAGGAATAAATGAGAAAACGAGGAGCAAAGCAGAGATCTCGTCTCTCTTCTTATAATTCGACAAACTGATGAGTAAAACCACCATAATTCTCCACATTTTTAACGCATCATTTCCTCACAAGACCATTTCACTGGGTTATTATTTCGTTAAGCATTAAGAGCACCTACCTCCATAATGTAGCTAGACCTACTCTTTGTCACTTACGATTATAGCTATTTCCTAACCTAAATGAACACACACACACAAACATTACATCACATTCTCAGCTCCCATATCTCGGTGTCGGTAACAACAAGCAAAATTTTTCCAAAAAGGGAGGCACATAATATAGGTAGCATTATTGACGGTTGGTTAGACAAATGATATATTAATACAGCATTTAACGAACACACTTGTGAGGTTGATGGAGACTTTAATGGGTTATACCAAGCTCGAAAGTCGATCTTACTTTAGATGTGCTAGAGATATTGTTAAGATAAGCCTTGAATCCGAAACATTATATAGCTATTAATATCAAATATCCTGAACTAAAGAAATGCAGCCGAATCGGATTGAGCATTTAATAGCTGGAAACCATGGAGAATCTACTGATAACAGTTTTCCTGGTTTCATTTTTTTAAATTAAAGAAAAGACGAGTGGTATTTAGAAATAATACCACGCGCGTTGGGTATATACATTCTTAGCTTTTCACATCTTTTGAAAGCTCACAACTAGAAGCAGATAAACGACTCTTTCACTGCACAGTATACCTTACACCTAAAAGAGCGTTGTGGGCAATGTGAGATTTACATACGACGATCCAATGTTGCTTTGATAGAGCAATGATTGCATCTTGTTCTTAATTAGCAATCACCGTTGCATAATTAGGACTATTCACAGGATTTAAAAATCGTTTGTCATGCTAGATAAATGGATGGACTCATAATTTCGTTAGTGAAAATTGAATGGGGTTAGTAGAGCGACGATTGCATCTTGTTCTTAATTAGCAATCACCGTTGCATAATTAGGACTATTCACAGGATTTAAAAATCGTTTGTCATGCTAGATAAATGGATGGACTCATAATTTTGTTACTGAAAATTGAATGGGGTTAGATTAGGTTTTACGCTTGAACAGTTGCTAAAATTGTAAGCTGAGGAAGAGAAACAAATTCAAGCGTGCCTAAAAGTTGACTTTGAGTATATGGTACTTGATATCCTGTGTGTTGTGCAAGAATGAAACAAATGTCCAGATAAAAGTCTCACTAACACCAGAACAGTGAAACCAATACAGTTTGGTTGTATATTATTATGTGAGTTGAACCGTAGATGTGTATATCCATATATAAACGATGTGATCAGGATACAAGGATACTTATCAGATGTGAGTATATGCTAAGAGCTATGTTTACTCATACTAAACTATTTGGCAAGAGTATCTAGTGCTAGAGCATGGGATAAAATGACACTTAAATGACTTCTTGAGGGTCTAATGACTCTCAAATATCTCCGGAATGTGTTTTCTTAACACTTACATCACATCTGTGCTTTGACATCATTAGCGATGCCTAACTAAATACCGAAAATTCACGCCTAATTATTCTGTGTAAAGAGAAAACATGACAAGATGAGGAACCTTAAACTAACTTTTGGTAGGATGACTGATTGAGCAAATTTTGTCTTTAAGTTACTTTACTATACTTGAATAGATGTGATTCTGTTAAGCCGCTTGGCACGAAGTAAAAGCCAGAAGTTCAGGAATCTAGCTTAGTACATCCTACAAGCCACTTGGAGTTACTATACCCGTAGCTACATGCTACGCCAACTTATAATGGGCTTGCCGGCACAATATTTGGCCATGTCTAAGTTACAATTTATCAGTCAAAATTTCAATGCACTGGAAATAATATACGTTTTACAATACTTAATTATAAGCAATTTAGAAAACTTCATTTGAATATATAATGGTTTTACTTACTCCAAATCATTAAATTAATATCCTTTATCTCAAAGAGCTGTGAGATACAAGAATAATATTGACCATAATTGTAGTATTAATTAGCGGTTTGTATGATGTAATTTTTAATGCCATTATTTACTGTTGAAGACGGAAATAATTAAATAATCAGTTCATAGTGCGCAGCTGTAGACAAACAGGTATGAAGAATAACAAATGTTTGCTCTAAAAGAAAACAGCAACACGAAAACTGCTTAATGAGCTACCAATTGTTACCTAGCTGCTTGAACCTAGACGAATTTAACTACACTACAAATTTTCTTGTAATGCCTAAAATGTAATTGCCAGAAAAACAATGAATCTACTACATTGCAGAAAAAGGAGTTGTACTTAATTACTCATAATGGGCAGATATTTCCTTGAAATGGTTTTTATTTTATTTGTAATAGAATTGTACATACCAACTCAAATGACTTTAATTATCTTACGCGCATAGAATTTGCAATGCATGTAAAATGCGTGTAATGAAATAGATTTCTGATTTAAAATTAACTGAAATTAAAAAACCGATTTCGAGTTCTAAGTAACTACATTCAATATTACTACACATCATTTCAAATAAAATGTATCTTCAATATAATAAATAAACATCGTATTGTTGATTGTAGAAAATTTCGAATTATTTAACGAAATTGCACGCATTTTTTAAAACAATTTACATAAAAGTAAACGTAATTGAATTGATTCCAACAGTGTATAGGGTTTTTGTAGAACTGACTAATGTAATACAGTCAAATGAAGTATTTTATTCATGACATCGTCTTGGATCGACAGGAAATCAAAAAATGTTGTTTCATCATTATGCTATCCAGATTTCTAACTTCCAAGTCACAAGTCGCACACCATTGGGGTTTCTTACGAAACTCTTATGCAGTCATCTGAGCCATCGGAGTACTGTAAATTAAAAAATTAGAACAATAATATTAAAAGATGCGCGAAGGTACATACATTATTAGGAATATTAGAGATTTAAGTCTAAAAAGAAAAATCCTTACATTCCATCTTGATTTTTGATTATTACTTTTCTTGATTTTAAAATGGGGCTTTGTATATTCGTACTGTTTTGTATTTCAAAAAAGTAAAGGACCCAACAAGGACCTAAGCGTTAAAAATATTTATGAATGTAGAAAGTATATTACCCCCGTTTAACAGTGTTTTATCCACCAATTATGTTAAAAGTTATGTTATCTTCAAAACCAAAAGCTGATGTCATACATGTTTTTAGAAGTT
>JAANSM010003954.1:0-12038 GCA_036850725.1 Orchesella villosa | reverse complement strand
TGTGTGATGAAGTCTATTGTCTTGCCCTGGAGCACTTTGTAGGGCGGCTTATTCTGCCTAATAATAATCGTAATAGTAATAATAATGATAATAGCAATAATTTGATCTTTTCTGCTCTGGGTTTGTAAACTTCACTATTCTCTGCGGCTACAATGTAGCAAAACAGGGAGACGTTTTTACTTGTTGCATTTATTCCCAATAATATTGTGTTGTAAACGTACGTAACACTCAGTGTGAGTGTGTTGTGTATGCATACTTAATATAGGCAACACCGACCAAACAGTACTTTACGGAGAAGCAGGATCATCATCATGTTTGTTCATGTAGATGAATTTTTAGTCAGCAACAAGTATCTTTCTTTCCAGATGATCTGTCTTCTTCGTCTTTAGCATACAAAACTGGCTCAGCTCTACTTTACTTTCACAGCCAACATCACGAAGACTTGTTGTTGGTGTTACTCTTTATAAAAAAAAGGCTCATTAGAAATTTCTACCTCACACGATCAGGGAATAAAAATTGGATCGACTCAACTGACTGAGAAGACCAAGCTATACTGAGAAGAGAGAGGGGTTGATGGTTGATGACGTGATCTAGCATTATATATCATGTCTCTATGTACATATATAAAGCACACAAGATACGCAACTGAACCCGTGAAAGGACAAAAAAGTCTTCAAAATACAAGTGGCAATATCCTTTACTCTCCTTGTTTTTGTTTACCCTCCAGCAATAAACATATTCATTACTAACTGGGAAAGAGAGGGATTGTAATTCTGATCCCAATCAATTTTTTATTTAAAAAATGCAACGCTCAATTGGAGAAGTGTAATACTATGTAACAATGATCCTTTCGAATTTCTGTTGGGGATAATAATGATATCATTTTTTTCGGATTGCGAAAAAACTACAGACGATATACGTACATTTCAGATATAATTTTAAATCAACATGAAAGTTGTAGTAGCCTCGTTAGCTGTCAGGTCAGAGTTGGATTAGTTTAGCACTGAGCGAGCATGATTCCAATCATCGTCGACGGTTGTACAATTGTGTTTTTTACTAAAAATGTAAAAAATGACAGGTCTTATACTTGCATTTTCGGATAACAATAGGTAACAAAGTCATGCCTATAAAATGAACACCACGTAGATATAAGAAGATTATGTCAGAAATGATATTTGTACTTCCACTTTTCATAAAATGTAAAATATTCATCAAGCAAATAAATACTGCAAAAACAACTTCTCCAGGTTTTTCAGAAAGCTGCGGACTGCTGCCGCAAATAATTCTCAAAAAGCCATTCTTCTTGCGAAATGTGGAGTCGTGATCTGTTTTGAAGAATCCATACTTTCATGTAAAAGATTATTGCTTCATGATTTGGTCATGAGTTAAGTTCAAGTAGGATTAGGTTATGGAATTGTGGTAGAAAAGGATGCACGGCACGACTCAAACCATCTTCTTAAAAAATTGCCCATAAAATATTCACAGCATCAGATCAAACCAACCAACGGTCAGTTAAGCTCCGTCTACCCCATAAATTATTGGGAACAAGTGGGCACAAGCGCAAGTGTTATTAATTATTTTTTTTTAAATAACGTACTCTATACTGGACAACGATAAATAATGAACCTCTAGATCCTGATTACCAGCAGGTGAGCTATATACCTACCAGATGCCTTTAGATTTTCTTGAGTCCACCCGTGACACGATATGATGCTACTCGCAAGAACACTTACTTTCAAACTCATCTTCCCCTTTCCAATTTTTAGTATCAATCCATCAACCTGCTACCTGAAGAACCCTTTCTAAAATAGATTTGCTCCAATCATAAACGCATTAAAGTTTAACGAATACAGAACATCATAATAACTAGATCAACTACTTGTCATAAAATGTACACATTTCCGTGTTAACCATACACAAAAGCAATGAGAAGTATATCGAAAAAGCCATCTGCTTTTTACATTTATGTTCATGAGTAACAACTCTCTGTCTTCCTTCATCCTTGGCAATAAAAGTGGGAAAATCTTTTTACTGCACGACAGGAGAACCAAACCAACGCATAAGGTATACGTATGATATGATACAACACATCATTGTGCAGATGTTATTCTACGCGTGCTCATCATAATTACTCAAAGCAGAGGAAGATTAATCCCGTCACCGTGAAAATGCACTGACTGAAGGACCAACTTATATGCCTCAACGGTCGCCTGTTGTTATATTCTATTACAAACGCTTCTTCATTTTTTAGTTATCTTTTGTTAGCAAAGTTTCTTATGTATCATAATCTTTTGCTCAAACGTTTTTGTATTCCATTGTGATCATTTATATGTACAGCCAAAGCGTTTTGAAGAATTGTTGCAATTAGCGTAAAAAGACATCCAAAAACAATAGATTCATAAAAACTAATAGAAATAGCAGTAATAACTACTCTCTCTATCTCTCGCCTTGTTGATGCGATGCGCAAAAAGGACGGAGAAACAAAACAAGAGGTAAAGTTGAGGAGAATTTGGTGAGACTCATAAAGGATCATTTAAAGAAGTGAGGTTGGGGTTTATGGAAACATTCAACTCTTGTCAAGTTCAAAGTCAAAGCCATCATTGATGATGATGACGAGATGATAATCATAATCATATGCATCCTCCATACCATATAATACAATATGAGATGCACCAACGCATAAAAATGCGCAGACACACATAATGTGCATATAACTCGTAGTGTATGAGTGTAGTGCATGATTATGATTACAAGTTCTTACCGACAAAATGCGCAATTTTTTATACTCTTTCTTTTGTTCTCTGTTACATCTTCACTCCGCACAACGACACCTCTTCCAAACGTAAAATTAATGTGTAATTGTATCTGCTCTAGCTGGTCTGCAATTATTATCGTCAGTTTTATGCGTGTATGATTCAGTTCACCAACAAAAATATGCTCGTTGAAAGTGAATATTTAAGATGTGCATACACTTTTGCTTTAAAGGTTATTGCATGTAGTGCAATGTAGCACTCTTTCAATAATCATAAGTTTTGCAGTCATCTTTTTTTATTCATAAAATTGCTATACCACTGAATGAATACCTTTTTATTAGTTCTACTAAAATACAAGATGTTTGATTTTACAGCAAAATGTTTTGATATCGCATTGCCTTTTTTAGAAGAATATATGGATGAATTTTTCATTCAACCAACGGCTCACTTTTATACAAGTATTAATCGTAAGTTTAGTATGTTCTTTGTTTCATTGAACTGCATGTTTGCAGATCATTTGCTCCTTCTTTACTAATCGCAGGCTGTTTGTTGTGACGATTAGAAATTCAAACGAAGATGAAGACGTTTGGTTACCTGACACGACCAAACAGACAGACAATAGAATAGCAACAGGTGAAGAAGGAGGAACTGGGTGACAAACATGCAAACATTAAATTGTTCAGTTCCAAGAAGCAATCTTTCGCTGATATCATTCCTCAACTACCAACCTGAGAGTCTCAACATGTTCAGTCAGATTACAATTGCAAATTAAAGCAGGACTTCTTCTGAAGAAAAAGAAGCCGTCTCTCAAAAGAGAATAATGATAAACATATCAAATAGGAATGTAGGTGAAGCAATCTTTCGCTGATATCATTCCTCAACTACCAACCTGAGAGTCTCGACATGTTCAGTCAGATTACAATTGCAAATTAAAGCAGGACTTCTTCTGAAGAAAAAGAAGCCGTCTCTCAAAAGAGAATAATGATAAACATATCAAATAGGAATGTAGATAAACAGCAACTTTGTAAAAATGCTGCACATAACCAGTAAACTACTGGAAATTAAATCATTAGTACTACATTTCTTGAAGAAAGAAAATCCTTGGATTTTCTAGGTTTGCATTATATTCTTTGCCAAAGCTCCGGAGAAAAATTAAAAACTATCAAAAAAGTCCCTTTCGAATTTTGCTGTTTTTTGATTTTTCAATCATCAATTGATAAGAAGCAACCACTTCTAAAGACATCAGCCCCTTGACACATGTTTTATACACAAATCTACAAATCAGGACAGACAGAAATAACAAAACGAAAATCTACAAAAAGTTGATTAGTCAACAAGCAAGTCATACAAAACAAGACAAAGACGAGTCATACACTCTGGCCGACTATGAGAGATGAGATGAAGTCAACCAAGTCGTACATTATCAGGAAAGTACAAGGAGCACCAAACCCAATGGTGAGCAACTAGTGTGCAAAACAGATAACTAGGCATCAAACAAGCAACCTCACCACCGTCCCGAAAGTCTATTAGACGACTTTGTATCATCATACAACAACTGACATGGGTGATCAGCTCTCAACTCAACTTGACGGTTGGTTGTTGGTTGCAATATAATCAGCGCAAAGCAAGAAGCAAGCAAGTAACGAAGATGAAGAAAATCATTTTGATTTTATATATTCAAAGCTCCTTACAAGATCAAGTATATTCTGAATACATGTACCTCAGACCTCAACCTGAGCATAATACTATGCACAACAGAGGTCCGCTGTTTTAATGTATTCTCATCTTCATCCAATTAGAGTTAGGGTTTGGGTGCATGTAATGTGAAATGCGAAGAATAATACGGTGTGCATGCAGGTAGGCAGTATACACAATCTTAACCATTCACAGCAAATGCATGAGTGCAGTCCTGTCCTGCAAATTTGATAAAAAGACATCTTCAGTAAGCTATTGAGAGGGAGAGAGAGAGAGAGAAAGAATGGATAAGACAATAATATCGTTAAGTAGTAAACAGTAAAACCTTTTCTTTGCAACTTGAATTCATGAGACAGGTGCATTGCAAAGAGGAGTGGAAAAAAAGTCATATCAGCAAAATGGTTCTTTCTCTCTCGTCATCATATCATATCGTATGCTGTACTCATAAAAAGAAAGATCGTATGTCGTTATATTCTTATTAATGCAAACGAACAACAACATCTTTCTCTTCTCTCAACTCAACGGAATAACGTTTCCAAATTATACATGTAATACTAATGCACAACACAACACACACACGGTGAACTGACAGTGAAGTGGTGTGGTGTGGTACCTTGAAAAATTTACAACAAAACCTTGAGGAAACTCGATTAAATTACGATGCCGACTCATACAGGTTTTGTAAAACCGGAGCAAACAACCTACAACAATAATTTACTGTGAGCCAAAGCTCGGCTCAGAAAAAGGCTTTTGTGTTTCATGGGAATCGTAAAGATTAGATATCTTGACGATGATGATGATGTTGATGCTGGTGGTAGTGCAGTCAGAAAAGTACAGAAGAGAAGACAAGTGTAGGGCTAACATTTTTTTGCACATTTTGTAAATTCACTGAAATAAAAGTAAGCTGAGCAACGCCAGACGTTTGACATCAATAAAAAGTATTCCTGCTAAAAGTTACAAATCTTTTATCTCCTCCATTTGATAGTTCCCCGAACCTTTTATCTTGGCTCGTTCTGATAACATAACATGACAATCAAGTAGCGACACCATACCCCTAACATAATCATATTAAATATACTTATTGGGATACTTCGTACTTACAAAGTAGCAAAGAACAGTTTTTATGAACTGATTATAGTTTGCCTCCACCTTTCAAAAACATTCTAAAGTGAAAAATGCTTCTTTAGCAAAACATCCAGTACAAATGGTAATATTATTTTAAGACAGTGGACCAAGACCAAGAATTTGTTTTTGCAATGAAACTTGGTTTCTTTCTCTTATCATAAACACAGGAGACCCTGAACCAAAACGCAGTTACAGAAATGCACATGTGCGACTTCCGGTTGTCATATATAGGATAGAAGACGCCAAACAAAGTAACACATCAATACACAACATGGCTTTGCTTAAATGATGTCATCTTCATCATCACCCATTCATTCATTCCATTTCGAGGAAACTCGTGTTTATGACTGCCAAAATACTTGACTCATTCTAGTTCTCGCTCATTCATTTGCTAGCCACACTCATTCAAAGGCCATAAAGCGACAAGTGTTTATAACTAATGCAAATTCACCCATACACTTTTTGCATTTTCACCCACCACACACAACCACCCCCACTTGACTAATCGTGAGCATAACCACAGCGAAGCCAACCATGTGGACTATGTCACATGAATGAAAATATGATGATGACGATATGAATCACATACAATATACAAGGAAAATGAATGAATGAATGAATGAGATTTGTTGATGTGTCCTCAAAAACTATTGACCGTCAATGGGGCAAGTAAAAACAATCATTTTCCCTTTCAAACATTAACATTCTTATGTTCATCTTATACTCATACAATAATAGCAAAATGCTTGACTGACAGGATCATTTTCATTCACATAATTTGATGCACTTATCAAATATTACTAAATTCAACTAAATAATTCAATTTACTTACCGTTAACAAACTGATATTAGATCAACAACTCGAAAAAGGCTAAATATGTCCATCTCCAACGTCTCCAATCACCCATAATGTAACGTACTATAAGAATTTAATTGCAAAAATTTTCCATTGATATCGATAAGTCTTTGATTTTGCAATCGTTGAATTAATACAATACTAATTGCAGCTGGCTTACAAATGTGGAAATATGGAACGAGATCTGGGGGCACCAACAAAGTTGTGCAAGTTTGGCTTCATGATCCTTCTGAAGGTTGTGGTCCATCTTTATTTTTTCATACGAACTTGAACAAAGACGAAGTAGCAAAGAACACAAACTGGCTTCCCGAGTGAATTTGTACTTTTCCAACATACCCCAAACACCAAATGCACGTCACAGGCAACTCTTAAAAACATTCTGAAGAGAAACATCTGATAATACGTTTACTCCATCGACACATTTTGTTATTGCACTTTTAGAGTGTGGTGTGTATGGTTGTTGCGAACTGCACATTTGTGTACAAATTATTTTAACATTTTAATTGTCCTAGTTTGGAGATTAATATTAATCTAATTCAATTAATGAGACCGTGAATAGCACTAATCCCTAAGAAAATCACGTTGGACGTACTCACCGTTCGTTCACCGCGTTTGTAATGTTGAATTGTCAGCTGTGGACTGCATTGAAATAATTGATTTCAGGCAGCTGAAGACTGATCAGGAAATCTCTGTTGTCTGTACAGATTAATTCACATTCAACTTTGAGGAGTTGGAAGCGACCTCCTATCAATTTATTGTGTCTAAATTGCGCATTTCAATCAAAAACTAAACATGGATCCTGCATTGCTTCGGGAAAGAGAGCTCTTTCAAAAGAGGGCTTTCGCTGTCCCAGTGTAAGTTACTATCCACTATCTGTAAATTTTAAACGATTGACTTGACTATGCTATTAAAAGTTTATTGTCATTTGTCGAATAAACTACTTGGTATGAATATTGATTGGAGTGAAATGAATAGTTAAAATAATATCGAATGCTTTATTATCTTGTAGGATTGAAACTAAAAAGCGGAAGGAGGAAAGCTCCGCAGGAGCTCCAGATCCGAAGAAGATGAGACCTGGAAACGAAGGGATGTCTTCTTCAATGTATTCAAGTGGTCCAAGATCTGCATCGTAAGTAAAGCACTTCTTACACCAATGGAAAAAGTTCAGAATTTTGCTGCTTAGAGTGAGGGGAGTTATAGGTTTTATTTGAAGTTGTATATATTTATGATGAATTTTCAGAATGATGGCTGCTGCTTCTGCATTTAAATTTGGCGTGTTGACTAAAATCGTTAAGCATCTCCGTCAAAAGTTTCAAGACGGTGAGGATTCTCCACTCACAATGGAAGAGATTCTAGATGAAACAAATCAGCTTGACGTGTCCGGCAAAACCAGACAGGTTATTATTGAACAAAACACAAGAAAAATTCGTATAATTCGTATGTTCACTGGAGCTAAAACTCCTTGGGAGTAAGGGATTTTTTACACTTGAAGTCAATACGTTGAAAACTTCTCAAACATCAAACTTTTGTTTCCGTAGTGGTTGTTGGCAGAGGCACTTCCAAATAATCCAAAAATTGAAGCTTCTTTAGATGGGAAATTTCAGTTTAAACCTCCCCTTAAATGCAGAGACAAGAAGTCTCTGTTGCGTTTGCTGAAGCAGCATGATTTAAAGGGAATGGGTGGTATTTTGCGCGATGACGTTGTTGAATCTGTGCCACATTCCGAAAGAGTGTTAAAGGTGAGAGGGGCAACAGTTAAGTTCAAAGCTTTTCCTTTCGAATCAAACAGCGTTTTAAAGTATTTTTTCGTCTTAGGCTCTGGACTCGGAGATTATCACGATAAATCGCCAGGACAAGAAGAAAGTCCTGTTTTATAATGATAGGCATGCAGATTTAGTCGTAGATGAGGAATTTCAGAAACTTTGGAGAGCCGTGGCTGTAGATGGGATAGATGATGCCAAAATTGAGGAATATTTAGATAAACAGGGTATACGCTCCATGTCGGACCAGAGTATTAAGAAAACTGTGCAACCTATCCAGAGGCGGAAGGCCCAGAGGAAGAAACAGATTAAGAAACCTAAGGATAACGAGCATATTGCAAATGATTTGAAAATATATGATGACTGATTAGTTTCTAACCAAATAAAAATCTTTTTAATTTTGTAATTATATTTAATCGAAACGGATATTTCAATATTTCGCGTGTTCACATTTTCGCGTAGAATTTTAATGTCTCATTCATCATTCCCGAATTTATTTAAACTAAAGTAGAATGGGACCAGAATTTATGCACTTGCCTGCTTCGTGAAAATAAATTAAAACAAACGGAATTTGTTAATACTTTTACTTTTATTTTTAACGTTCCTGTCGGTTAGTTATTTTTTTACTACATCTATATAATACTTTTATTAAATAAGTTATTTTATGGTATTATGACGATAAGCAGTAGTAGCGTTCATGTAATTAAAACAATGCGAACTTAGAAATTCAAGATGGAAGGCTTCTGAGTAGTCACTTTTTAAGGCATTTCGATTGTTTGTAACGTTACAGCACAATTTTTTTCTTGTGAATTATAAAGCACAGAATTTTAAAACATTTGAGAAGAAGATTAAAACATGGAAATATAACCAACAGTAGTATTGACGTAGTAATATTCTTAGATTCTAATGTCATTATTAATATGTTTGTAGTTTATCAAAGTGAATAAAAGTATCGAGTATGTAGATAGGTGAAATTGAACACTTCATGGATTAGGAACGGGAGAAGACATGGTTCTTTTGGCAGCTTGGTCATGCATTTTCTTTAACCGTTTGCGAAGCTCTACGGGCAGTTTCTCATAGCATTTCTTGCAAGCCGGCTTTGTGTCAAATTCGTAGAATTTCGACTTTGGATTCAACCGCTGATCGCAAAGTGCGCAAGCAAAGTGATGTTGACACCAGGCCTTGTTCAAAGCCGTAACAACTGAAATACAAAATGTAAAATGATTAGAACTCATATTTTTCGGAAATTAACAAATACTCTGATATACATGTAGAGTTAGCCATACCATCTCCGGTGATGACCTGGTTGCAGATGAAACAGAGGTTTCCAAAAAGTTGATGATAGTGAGTTTCGCAATAGGCAAGGCCCTTCTTTTCATAGTGACGGTGTCCCAAGAAGGGTTTCTCGCATTTGGCACACACGAAATGCTCAACATGCCAATGTTTTCCAAGAGCTGTAACAACCCGCTCTTCAATTGGACGACGACAGGCTCCACAAATAGGAATACCCATCTTATCATGACAGCGTAGGCAATAAAGTTGGTTCATGTCATTTGCGGCGTACCCTGGACGAGACTTCACTTCTCGAGCATCCGAGTTCAACTCCACTCCACAAGCAGAACAGTTGTAATGATAGGGGTGATACACTTCGCCCCTAAACCTAAGTGGCTTGTCATCAATAACACCACTGAGAGATCACGGATCAATTAAAACATCGGCATTAAAATTGCAACAGAAAATTCAATTCGGGGTAAGCTAGTGCGACATTGCATCATGGGCAAATAACATACTGGCATTTGTGGCACATGTATTTTCCCAAGCCTTCTGCTTTCACTTTGGCATTACAATCATGACAAAGGGACCTTCCTTGGTTCTTTATAAAGCCTAAATCGGCTAGCTCTTTTTCACACATCTGGCATTGAAAGCATCGTGGGTGCCAGTTTGCATTCATGGCCTTGATAACACGGCCAATGATAAATTCACCTGTGTCAAAGGATTGTATACCAGTTTATTAGGACCGGTGTACATTTTTACATCTGATTTAGGTTTTGACAAATATGTGAAAACTTACCGCATTTGGCGCAGCACGGTGCAAAAAGAACATGAAAATCATGTTCGCAGTATTTTCTACCATCGAACTCATAAAAAGTTCCGTCGGGAAATCGGCGGAAGCATTGTGCACACCTGAAATGGCAAGAGTAAGAATAACTTTCACTCTATAGCTATTATAGGATAACCCTACGTTAAATTAGATATTCATGATATGCTAATGCAGGTAGGCCGTAGGTGCAGGACTTACACGAAGCAATCTGGATGCCACAGTTCTCCGTTAGAGTTCACAATTTTGTCCTCTGGGTCGAATCCCTCCCCACAACGGGAGCAGAACATCGTTCCAAGAGCCAGGTTGATGCTGCAAATTGAGAAATAGCAATATAATTATATGCATTTTATATTACTAAGTGTAAATGGCAGTTTAAATCATTTTTCTTTTCGTATGCGTTGTATTAAACACTTAAAAAGTTATATGTTTTTATCGTATGCTATAATTCTCACTACCTTTCCCACTCATCATCATGTTTAGTGATGATACGCGGCTTGCTTTGTCGCCTAATAAAGAGACCACTTTCCACAATATTTAGTTTATATTGTTGCGGTCTAACTTCCATTTTCAATAAATATATATAGCTTTCACATTCGTATCCAAAAAATATTCAATGGGAAATGCTTGCTTTCGTTCCGGAGTTTTAAATGCACAACAACCGATCTTCGCAAATGCACACAAGAAGTTGCACGGTTGATGGTTTAGTGATTAATGAGAAAGTATGCTTTGTAAAACGCTTTCACTCTTTCAATGCCATGGCCAATTTCCTCCAAAACTGTTTTCAAGTATAGTTTAGTTTATTTCAGACTCGTTTTTATTTTGGTTATATCAGGTAGTAAGATCTACAAGGTCACATCACACTACGATAACGTTCTATATTCTACTTCGGCATTCCAGTGCTTGTGTTTGATAAATGATAACCGTGACAGTCGCACATCACACTGCAGGTAAAACACGCGAAGCCATTTGGGTTTATTGAGGAAAAGGTGATAATAAATTTTAATATAATGTACGATCCTTCACTTGAGCCTCTCACGAAATTTACATGGAAAGGATTTACATATATGCTATTTTAGAGAGTTGAGGATGAGGAGAAGCATTCAGTTTAGGGCTCAGCATTTAATACGACTTAATACGAGACATATTATTATGTACACACAATATTATAATATTTGAGGTGTCTGTCTCTGTCGCATAAAAAGAAGAAGCACTCATTCTGTCTCAATTCACAATCATATTTTTACTATTCTCTTCTCATAAAAGACGAAGTCTTGACTATTATGCACGTAGCACATACTAAAAAGCTATTTAATAGATTATTTCATACCATAAATACCATATACATATAGACAAACTGTCGAAAACTGAGTCATTGGTGGTGACGTTTTCTTGCTAATACATAAGTAATTAAAATGTGTCATATAATGTACTTGCATATTGCGGTTTTATGGTTTATATGCATATATTTTGACAACCTTAAAGTACATTCATTTCATCCTGTGTCAAAATATAGGCAGTGGATGTATTTTCTTTTTGGGCGATTGCGTAAGCATCGTATCTTCGATATAGTGAATGAGTAATGGTCTATCAAGTTTGGTAGACTCATGGAAACAACGGAAAGCAGTGATGGCTTAACCAGATTGCGACATTAGCTATTCTTTTTGAAGTGAGTTCATAAATTGTCAAACCCCCCCAAAACCCCCACAGACGACTAGTCCATGCATGCCAGGCGAAATAAATACCTAATG
>JAANSM010003953.1:0-12040 GCA_036850725.1 Orchesella villosa | reverse complement strand
TATTAATGTATATATGGTATGATTTTATATGCAAACCTGATGGATAATAGCGTTCATCTTCATCACCCAAATCCCCAAATGCAGAACTCCCACTCAAAGTTTTGTCAAGATGATGATGACTCCCATTCCCAATCCCAACACTACGAACATAAGCATCTGAACCATACTCTTCAGAATCAAGGTCAGAAAAATGGTGATTAGGATCCCCTTCCTTTTTTAATTGTCCAGAAGAACCAAAACCAAAACACTGAGAGAGACTATTATTCATTGTTTGTAGTCTGGAACGGCTTCTCGTGCGACTCATGGATCTTGTACTATTAGATAAACTTGTACTAAGCGTTTTCCTTTCTCTATCCCTTTCACTTTGCCGAGTCAGACTTTTTGAGCGACTGTTGTGCTGACGATGGTACTGATGATGATGGAGATCGTCACGTGCCATAAACTCGCCTGCGGAAACGCTGCCAGGTCTCAAATCGTCTTTACTCATGCTACGCATAAACTGCCCATTGAAATCCATATAGATCCCATATGCATCTACATCAAAGCACCAAGTGTCCTGACCCTCTGCTGTTTTGAAAACACTGAGCTTTGACTTAGAGCTTTTGGCAAATCTTCCCGGAGGTGGTGTAATACTTCTGTCCCCGCCATCCTCCCCACCACCACTACCACTACTACTACTCCGACCACCCCCACAGCTGGTTGTTCCACCTGCCAACAGTTTAAGACGGCCTGGGAGCGTTCGGCTTTTCTTGGAACGTTTCTTCACCTCACGTACCGTACACTTTGTCGAGGATGACATAATGATGATGATTGAGGTTTGTTGTGTGTTTTGTGCTGTTGAAAGTTTCTCTACTTCTACGCTTCCCAAAGGAAGAGATTTATATTTGAAGGGTAAAAAAATACCGGAAATAATGTAATTGACTGATTGACAGATTTACTACTTGTTTGGCACGAGGGTTTTCATCCACTTCATCCAACGTTACGAAACCAAACCAAAAGGCTATAAATTCCACTTGTGACACAGTGCTAACATTTCTGTTTCCGAAAATTTACTTGGTTTCATCTCATGTGCGTTTCCTTTCCTTATATAAATGTATACGTGTTTTCATATAAGATGAGAAGCTTTGTCTCGTGCCCCTTGCCATCCCATATCTTACAATATGATCATCCCATTCGTGATAAATTGCGATTTTCTACGCTCTGCTTCAGCTCCAACAGGGCATATTTCTTGCATCTTTGTCTTCCACGGTGTGTGTGTGTGTCTATATTAAACGTGTGGTTTGGTTTTTTGTTGTTGCTTTTCCCACATGAGCACACGAAACACGACAGAGGAGAGGAGATGTTGGAATTATTATGATAATGGGAAAGGAAAGGGTGCAATATGTTTTATTTTTTCGCCGTGACACAGATATCCACTTTTCTGCTGCTGAGTCGGCGGCTCTTCTTCTTTTTATGCTTCTTGAGATATAGCCTGAGAACGCCCTTGTACTTGGTTTACTTTGTACTACCACTGCACACTCATCATCATATTGCTTAGTTTGAAAGCACGACGAAGCGATGTGTGATGCAGATAAAATCCTTCCAGCGACACTAATTCTGCTCTGCTGAGTCTGAGTTGAACAAGATGAACAAGATTCACAGCCTTTGTATGTTTTTGCACTCAATTTATGAGCCATGACTAACTCAGTTTTACGTTGTGATGTGATATATATTCTTATATATATACGTCGTAAACTTAATGATTATTTGAATTTGGGTAAAATTTGTAAGTCAAGTAGAATGCATTAATGTGGTTTTTTTGAAGAAAAAAAACGTCGCAAGTCCGCTGGGGTTTCAGTACTTAGTTAACTTCCCTTTGGTTGACTGCTTAAGTTATAAGCATGTGGTATTACTAGAGAATGTTGAGTTTTTTTATGTAGAAAAAATATGTATATATTATCTTCCTGTCCTCAGTTGGAGTGCAGTTTAGTCTGTGGTTCAAACTATAGTTTATTATGACAAAAGTAGTATTTCCCGATTGTGAGTAATGCACACTGTGCACCTTGTCTTAGGTACGCTGACAGATCCTCTGTTTCTGTTGTGCGGTTGTGGTTGCATGAATCCAAATTTCATTTAGGCACTTTTAGCATTGCATTGTGTATTGTGTGTAATGCAAAGCTCTTTCCTCTATCATCATTTCCACTTCACGCACTCAACCGAATGTTTGTAGGACTTCCCAACAACTGCGTTGCAACTTGCAACTGGTCGAAAGTAGTAAAATGATGATTATATTATATATCTCTGATGAGTGGTATGTGAATGGATGTGAGTATCCAGGCCATGAATTTAGCCAAATAACGAAGCGAAACCAGGAGGAGACTTTAATAGAAAGCAGTGAGAGATAAATAAATGAGCAAAATACTGGCTGAAAACAAATGCTGAATGCAGGTTGCAGGTACACTAAAATACTTTAGAATTTTGCACTATCAAGTATGGACTAAAGTGAAATAAAACAGAGTAAGACTGTTGGAGGAAAAAAATGGCCAGCACAGTCACAGTGACAGTCAAATCCTTGGTCAGAATTTAACGCAATAAAAGTTGGGAAGTACTGGTGAACAATAGGAAGGACACAGGAACACAAGTTCTTTTTGTAGCGTGGCATGCAACAAAATGTCCATAATTTACTTTTATCAAAGTAATATAATGTTCCATAGGTTTTTGCACGTCATACCCGTGTCACAAACATGAAGTGTATCAGCAAAAAATGTATATATTTACTAAGTATATATATGAGGTACTATGACGAGATTGTCATCGTCATAAGTATTCCCATTCTCGTGATAACTTAATAACACTTGATTCAATGAACATATATTTATCATATAAATTCACATTGAGCAACAACTTAAAATGGCTCAATGATAGTTAGTCACTCATAACATGACAATGGCGATGATAACGGATGAAAAAATTGGGAGTGATTACAGCAAATTTCTTCCTGTACTTTCTGCAATTCTTCCAATGCATGTCAAATTCACATTTGTATTGCAAAACTACCACTTATACTGTATTTGCACAGGAGCATTTTAAAACTCTGAACCTATTCCAACACAGCAAAGTCCAAACAAACTTAACTTAATCACAAATAAATCAATTTTACGAGTTTGCCAGAGAGAAACAAGAGTATTAGCGTCGACAACAAGGATTCAAAAGTCCGCATTATAAATTACAACCCATTTTGCACATTACAAGAGCAATAACGCGTGCATTCTAGTGTCCATAATGCTGACATGAGCTTTGTTGTAAGTAAAAGACTCAATCCGACACACGCTGAGAAAATTCAAGTCGGCTTTTTGTCAACAAGTTTCACATTTTATCTTATATACTTTTCAACTACTCTAAACAGAAGCTCTACATGATGCTTCTTCCTCCTAAACTGCATGGCATGCCACTGAAGTGCTACTTTTCACAGATGCTGCTTGCTTACGTTATGACTCATACGTTACGTATACATAATACTTTTCATGCAAAATACGACATGTGAGATTGAGCCTTTCAGAATCTGGAGAAAAAGTCGTAATTCATCTGCCAAAATAAGATCTGCAACAAGAAATGCTGCAGAGTGAGCAAAATTATGTGGGTTTTTAATGTGGGCTGGCAGCAGGTTTCACGGTATTTAGCATTCTTGGCAAATACTTGTCACAAAAATGTCAAATGCACTTTCAACAACAACACCAACAAAAAATATAAACATTTTTCTAGAGACAAATCTCTAAATGTGTGTTATATATAAAGGGCAAAAACTCTTAATATGTATGGTCTATTTGTTCTAAGATTATTTGCACGTTCTTCGTAGGTTATTCACTGCATTCAACTCACAAGAGCAAATCAACAAACACGAAGTAAATTATCGTGGAAGTGGAAATAGTTTCTTGTTGCACTGTATCCTCTGCAATGCAAAACTATCAATGTTTTTGTCCTTCTTGGGAACATACCAGGGCTACAACTTGACTGAATGTCAGTAATGATATGATGTACTCTCTCGGTTTCCTTCTCTTTCTGCAATGCAGATAAATTATGAGTGGACGGACGGACGACTCAAGTTGAAAACTACGTTCTTCCTCTCAACATTTTTATGGACTATGCTCACTCACTTATTTGCAACATTTAAACCGAGTTTTATTCACTCATTTGCTATGCATATTACACACCATTCCACTCCACTTTAATGGCCGAGCAAAACTCAACATTTCGCAAATGCTTCGAAGAGCCACATGAGTTACGGCTACGAAAATAGTTTGTATGATAAGCTAGGAGGAGCAGGGCACTCTTGAAGAAGACACTGAAGTTTTCCGTTTACTCGCACTATTATACTTGTGAATATGTGATGATGTGAGTGCTTTTCAACGTTAAGCTAAGCTCTCTCTCTTCACCACGTCAATACGTAACATCAATGTAAACACAAATTTTTAGTAAGTTATGTGTTATATTATATTCATGCACGTTCACAAACTCCTATATATCTAGTGCTCATCAACCAAGAGCAAGAGCAGAGGGCACACTGGGAAAAACATGTGCTTCTTCTGCTCCCTTTGCCAACTTACCAACTAAAGCAAGTAAAGACCCGCAGTTGGTAGAGCTGCTGATGAGAGAAAAATTCTCATCTCATTTTTAGACTTTACTCAACAAAACCAAACTTGTTAAAATTGTGCATTTGTAATGCAACCCAATGCAATATGAATCACATTGTGTGTTTATGTACTTTTTAAGTGTATAATGAAACACCTTTCTTATAAAAGTAGGTATACATGTTTGTATTTGTGAATATATATAAAGTATATACTCAATACTCACACACTACTTTTGTATTGTTGTAGTAAAGTATTCTTTACAAGAACAACTCATTTTTGTTCAGTTCCCTTCGCTAGTTACAAATGCTCCACATTCGTCTTTATCGCTTCTTTCCAAGTTGAAACCTTTTGGTTTCACGTTACAATCTTTTTTGGTATAAAGTAAATTCACGGCTCGCTGCTCATGTATATAATATTTGTGATGTTTGAGACTGCAGATAAGACCAGAGAGCAAAAGAGAGCTAATAGGCCGCTCTCAGGTAAGGGAATAGGTAGTTCAGATTCACACTGACTATGAACAAACAAGCCATTGTTATGATTTCTAGGTACATGAACACAAACACATGTGTGCAGTTTTTGATCTTTTTGATTTGATATTCACATGTTTTCTATATGTATACGCACATGAAGTAATATAGGTATAAGTATACAACGCACTTGGTTGAGATAATATCGTTTTAAGTACAAGACTTAAGAGGAGAAGTTGAGGTGCTATGAATTATTACGACCAATGAGCTATATTGAACGCAAAGCTGTGTGAGTCACTCACTCGCAGCAGAGCTTAACTTAAGTAATAGGAGACAACGAAAGGACTGAGCGCATGACTCCATGTGAGCTCTATATTGTTAGGACGGACGACTGCTTCAAATAAAAGTGTTACCTACAATATTCAACCTATGCTGATTGTGAGGAGAGTTGTTCGCTCTCGTTAAGTCTTATCTTAAATCTACAAAAGCAGCTTTAGGAAGTATGTAGGCATATGCTTTGCCTTAATTTAGGTACATTTATAATAATATGATTTACCAGGGAGCAAAAAGAACAGAGACCACTCTGTCTATCGACAGCCACACATGTGCCTATAAATATAAATACAGTTGGATTGTCCAACACACACACACGGCCTGTTTCTGTTCCAGCTTTGCATACAGATTGTTGGTAAATACATATTCATGAGTGCATATATGATATATGCATGCATTCATTTCAGTTACATGTCAAAAGGTTTAGCTCTCTGATGAAAGAACCAGTCTGTTCTTGAACTAATAACTGTCCAGCTTGACTATAANCTTGAACTAATAACTGTCCAGCTTTACTAAAAAAAGTATGAAGCCAAAAAGACCTTTTTTTCATGATTTCTCCTGAATCTCAATGAGCGCATTCATAACATTAGAGAAGAAAGAAGGTTGCGGCATGACTTCAGGCCCTAAATATGCTGTAGTTTTATGATTTGGGATTCTATCAGTCACCCTCTGGTTACGTATGTTAAAAACAGGAATATAAGAGGTACTACTACGATGACTCATACTTCTGCACCTTTCTTTAAAATACCTACCTAAAATACCTAGACGGTTTGTTCGTCTGCAAGGATTGTTCCCATACCTTTAAGGTACAATATGGTTTGTGTTTCATCCTGTTCTTATGCTCCCCAGAGTCACTGTCACAAGGGATTAGCCTTAAGTAATCTGAGACTGCTGAGTAGCTACAGGATAATGCGATTCCTTCAACATCCTTTTTCTGCCTTAAGGTAAGGTATGAAAAAAGGATGTCATACACACATTTTTTCCAGTTCAGACAAGATTAGGAAGGATGTGTATTATAAACATACTTCATACCTTGGACTTGACTTATACCATACATCATTTATTTTTCTATCAGCTAATAATAACGTGCATGCAAGGGGCTTGATAGTTGTTGTGTCCATTCAAGTCTGAACATGTGAAGTGTTTTATTTGATTAGAAGACCTTCTTTCTGCCCAAAGGAAGGATTCTATAAATATACAAAGGTCATTACAGCGCATCTCTCAACTCATTGTCAAGTCAGATGTCAGCGTATCCAAGTACAATGCAAAATTTATGCCTCTTTCTTCATCTTCTGCAAACAATAAAGAGCTTAATTGTTCTCATTATTAGAAAGCGATCTGAATACAGCCCTGCAGGAGCCTTTAACGATGAAATGATGATGATGGAAGACAAAGTGTGCTATTTATGTTTATCTCTCGAGCGAATCGTTTAGATATATATTTCAGTATAATTAACGACAACATTTTTTCGACAGTTCTTTGATTCATGTGACTGTGACCAAAGAGAGTCTCCATTGTCTTTCATGCTTTTTTCTCCATTTTACGCTTACGCATCAAATTGTGTGTGTATGCATATGTATATATCCCGTAATATAACAAATTATACATATACACATATTATTCTATATGTTTTTGCCTTTATAAAAAAGAGTGGCATTACTTTTGTTTGCTTGGGCTATTAATCAGATTGCTATCTCTTCCCCAACAATTACAACTTCTACTTGTCATATTAAAGCAGCAAGCAAACCAACTTTGTGCTGAGTAAGAGAAGTGCCGCTGTTGTAATTCAATGTAACGTTCTTGTACACATTTATATGCCTCTTGGTTTCACACATTGCCAATTTCAACGGTATTTATGAATGCTATTACAGTAATTTGCAACAGTTACAGTAGTATATATAAATATATTTGTAGTGGCACATATATAGCGTAGGCAGCAGTGGCAATAAGTAGTCCTCTACTAAACTTAAAATATGTTTAAGTATGTGTAAGATAATAAGGAGCATAATAAGCTTACTAGTTTTTTTCACCAAAGAACTAAACTCTCTCACATTAAATCGTAGTTTTACTTGGACTTGGAAGATAATAAAAAACTAAAAAAATAATATATAATAACACACAAAAATGCAATTGCTCATGTAATATGTGCAAAATGGCTAATAATCACCATCTCTCTTTTCGTAATCAAGTAATCAACATAATAAATGTCAGTGAAGTGAAGTTAAAGGAGCTTAATAACTCTTGTCATTTTCATTGTGCACTTCACTTCTTGCCGATGCAAAACGAGAGGCGAGTAAAAAACAGAGAATGCTAAAGTGAGTGTATAATATAAGCACAGATTTAATATAAAAATATTTTGTAAGAGTAGCGTAGATGTTGAGTTGAACGCTGTATTTTGTTGCTGTAATGCAATTTGTAGATCGTGATTAAATGCAGTTGACTTGCGCTATGCTGTTTCTCTCTGACTCACTCTTCATTCACTAGATAAATTTTATGGTATATAGCTCGTCTCTAATTCACTTTTCATTTTTGTTAAGATAAACACTCAAAACTGCGGTAGCACTGGGCCGTAGGCCTATGAGATAATCAGCATTCAAAAGGAATCCACATCCTAATTCAACGCTTTAATACCAAAACGCCTTCATTAACTACTAAACCATCTTCTAATTTAATATTAGGATTAGGCACTGTTTTTACATAGGATTTCATAAAAATGTCTTCCAAATTGCTTTAAGCTTCTGGCTCCTTATCTTACGCACACACGCATGAAGGAACGAACACGAACGTGAGGAATCGAATCAAAAGAAAAACTTACAACTTATTTTTAAAACCATTTCCTCTTCCTTTGAAAATGTATACCAAAACAAATCTTTTAGTTTTCAAAACTTTTAACGTGTGTGCTGTGTAGCAAAAGTAGGGCCTTCATACAATGCTCACTCGCTCCACTATGTTTATGCATATCACTTCACATATTGTAATGTGTTTTACATGTTTTTGGCAGAAAAACAACAGTTTTCACTTTTCTTTTCAAAAAACAATTAATCCTTGTTGTCTGACAGGAAACGGAATCAATGCACAAATGGTTGAAAAGGATAGTAATCCTCATATATTGCAGCTTACTCACATTACTCGCCTACGTGTATTTAAACGAAGGAAAAATTGTTTTACCACTTCATTTCACAGTCATAAAATTAGCAAAATTAAATAAATTCTTTTATACGAGGGCAATTGCTCGTTTAGCTTAGTTCAGCTTAGTTTGGGCTTGCCGGTCGCTGGCTTTGGCTTGATTATGTGGAATTTACGGTTCCCATAAAACGCATTGTTTCCACTTCCCCAGGTCCCGTATTCGGGCTCATTTTCTGAATCCACACTAAACTATATATGAAAGTACTTGATGACTACGATGATTTTCCCGTCTCCCCATTCCAGCAGTAAAGATTACTATCGAGGTCATCTAAGCTTTATGTGCGTATTTCTCCAGGGAAAATTATGACTCTTTCATCACTTTTAGTGGAGCAATAAACGGGTTGGTAGTAAATTAAAAGTTCCCAAGTGGAATCATAAGCATTCATGTGTGTAGGGAAGGCACACTTGTGCATGCTTCATTGGGCCTTCCATTCAACCTTTTTACAAAGTGCTAGTGGTTTTCTCAACTCTCCAACATCCAACTGAGAATTGTTTTTAACTTCTTTTTTTATTCAATAACAACAAACAAAACAGAGTACTTTCAGACTTCAGCTTTCTAGCTAAAGAAAACGAGCTCTCTTTCCCAGCAAAACATATGACAAGACGATGGTTGACTACTAAACCAACCAAGGTTGAAATTCACTTTAAAAAAGAAGCGAAGAATTATTCCGCATTGGGGGCCTTAAAAGTCCAGCGGTATTACTTTAACTGACAGTTTCCATGTCGTATCATTTTCCTTGCTGTATCCATATCCGGATAATACGTTGGGCAAAGAAGAGAGGATCATGTAATCGTCTTTACTTTTCTCAACAAACGCTTGCTTCCGCACCGCATTATTATTATACCTTTATATAGCATATAATATTCTGTCTCCCTGAGCGAGTCTGCGGATATTTATCAGAAACGAGCCACTTGCCACTTGAACATTTTTATTGCCCCAACTCTCATTTCATACATTACATTACATTACACATGAGTAGGACGGAGTACATATTAGATGTATCCACTGACAAAGTATTTTAGGCACATTCAAGATGACATTATATTATGGCCAACTCTCCAAAAATCCCCATATTCCCGTCTTTCCCCGGTTGTATTTTCACTCAACCCCTTTTTCCACTCAAACTTTATTCCAGCTCTTTCCTTTCCTTTTATATTTCGGGTTTTCAAATGAATTTATCAGCAATGGCAATAAAATACTTGTAAATTTTCCTCAGCCTTTCCCAGCCACTTGACATGAAGAGCTAGAAACAACTTACTGGATGACGAATATAAAACATGACAACAAGAAGGGAGTTTTTACCAGCTTGAGCTAGTAAGAAAGGTTATAAAGAATTTCCTGGACGCCACCAATCCAATGCATTGCAAGCACATTATTATGGTTTTCAAACCAACATGAAAGTCACCCCGAAGAAGAGGAAGTAACTGTCTGTTATAGTAGCTTATACCAATTGCAGTACAGTTTTGTACAATCTTATTCGTGTGTAGAGCAATTTCAAGGATATTTTGTGATGTTACCTTTCTTCATGAAAAAAAAAACGTTGAAAAATTCAGTTTCCTTTTTTCTCTCAACGTCACTCAGAGCAGGAATACGTTCATTTCGTTTTCTTGGGAAGACGGAATTGAAAGACAAGGCGAAGGATAATAGGAAATTCAAGGGGGGTAAAATAAATATGAGTGCGTACTCAAGTAATGTACATTAGTTGGAGTGGTGCTGGTGGTGGAAGTCGTACATAACGTACATGCATACAAAGGTGATTTCTTCTGAAGGTTTCTTAGGTTCATACAGTGGTACGTGCGTACAAGGCAATAATGTACATCACATCACAGCATAATAACGATATCCGATAAGAGCTACTACTCTCACAGAAAGAGTTATGACTGTCAGTTGCTTCTTCTTAAGCACGGAAGTCAAAAACATATAGTTTCAATAAATAAACATAAAAATGTTTAGCAAATATCACGGTGCACTGGAGCTCGTCGTAGATCTATTGAATGGCAATAGTACTGATCATTATGATACAGATTACTCTGATCCTCTTCAGGAACTCGAAATATTCACGATTTTTTTCTGAACACTGTGCTATGCTATATACCTGGGTACTTCCGACAATAAAAACTTCAAATAACATTGCGTTGCTCCTATAATGGCTACGAGAACGCGTTTAACAAGCGTTTTATGACTGTCAGTTGCTTCTTCTTAAGCACGGAAGTCAAAAACATATAGTTTCAATAAATAAACATAAAAATGTTTAGCAAATATCACGGTGCACTGGAGCTCGTCGTGAATCTATTGAATGGCAATAGTACTGATCATTATGATACAGATTACTCTGATCCTCTTCAGAAACTCACAATATTCACGATTTTTTTTCTGAACACTGGGCTATGCTATATACCTGGGTACTTCCGACAATAAAAACTTCAAATAACATTGCGTTGCTCCTATAATGGCTACGAGAACGCGTTTAACAAGCGTGTTTTCACTGCGAACGACAATTGCCTAGGCTGTTGAAGTTGAGCCTCCAAATTCTACATACAATCCCACCGATCTCTCCTGATAAAAGGCCACCTTTCGGAATGGGGAGAGGTAGTTTGCAGAGAAAAAAGTATGATGCTAGTTCGCATTCATCGTTTGTAAATTGCCATGTTTCTTGGTTCCTATATGTAATGTTATATCCACTTTCCCGAATGGGATGTATGTTTTGCAACTATCAACATCTAACTATTATTGGCATATTATATTATTTGTCTGCTCTTTTCTATACCAGTTTACTTTTTTTTCTGCAAGGAAAACAAGAATGCCCTCACCAGAGTAACAAAGCTTTAGGACAGTTATTGTAAATGTCGGATGAATTTTAACTATCACATCAACCAAGCTCAAATTCAAAGCTGAATTGAGCGGCTGTGAGCTTGTTTCCTTGTGGTATTATCCATTATACTATAACTGTTATACATTGGAGATGAAATGGTAGCAGAAAGAAAGACGTAAAAGGGAATCCAATTGAATTTTCTTCACAACAGTACACAATTACAATTGAACAGAGAGCACACACACGACACGGCACACTTTCTTCATCTTCTCATATTGCAAAATTGTCTGAGGATGACTATATATTCGCTCAAAAAATGGATTCATCGCCATCATCATCATCTTCTTCACAATATCAGCCCAAAGCTCTAGTAGTCTGGTCTATATACGATACATACATGCAAAAAGCAAAAATGGTTTAAGTTTACCAACATTGAATATGCCATATACAGCTGCAGCCATTTAATACTCTCAAACAATCTTGTGAAGTTGGAAGTACCACAAAAGTGTGAGCAAAAAGAAGAAAAAAACGAAGAAAGAATTTACTTTTGTAAAATTCTCACAGTTTTCGCATACCCCATTGATATTAGCCAACCGGCCATGGGATCTTTTTTTTTACATTTATATTTTTG
>JAANSM010003952.1:0-12043 GCA_036850725.1 Orchesella villosa | reverse complement strand
TAATATATATCTTTCATTTAATTCAATATGCTTTAACACAATTGTGGAGAGCACACTAATAACCAACATAAGATCATTTTTAAAGTACTGTACGACATGGTCCATGGTGTGGAATGGGTTGTATTAAAAGGATTACAAAGAAGAAAGAAGAACGTCGCTGCTGCAGGAAACCCAAGAGGTGCATGCATATACCTTGCCTATTTGCAGTATTCCTTTTCTCTTGTCTATATATTTTGTCTCTTGCATATTATCCCAAAAACCAGATGCCCTAACAAACAGGTTTATTATCTGATTTTGTTCCACAAGTGCTTGAATGTGTGACTATTTATGATAAGTACTCGTATAAAACGTAAGACAAGTAAAAAATTTCACTCAATTCTTTGCAAAATCCATAGAGTTAAAAGTTGAACCAGGACGAAACTGCATGCTAGTAGTAATGAATTATGAATATAGCATTGAATATGGCCGTATTCACATAAGTATAATTGCAACGATTTCCATACATAAATGAGATCGGATCTGTTTCAGTTAGCTTGACTTCCATTCAATACGCATTTACGATATGATTATGGTACAATTGACTATTCCATTGCACATTAATTAGAGGGGAGGAATTCCTTGTAAGGTTTACGGCAGAATAAAGTGGAACTAGTATCTGTGATTTGATTTCTTCATTCTTGGAATAAGCCTAGGTCAACCAGGCTGACTAAGTCACGTTCACGTTATAGCTAAATGATCATATTTATCATTCAAAATGCTTTTCCCCGAAAAAAACTGTTTCTCACACACACACACACACACACACATTTGCTGCTAAATGATCATATTTTTCATTTCAAATGCTTTTCCCCGAAAAAAACTGTTTCTCACACACACACACACACACACACATTTGCATGCTTTACGGAATAGTATAATATAGGATATAATAGGATAGTATATATTTGGGATAGTACATAAATTCGCATTACATCGGGTTTTGTGTGATTCAGACTTTCCTACTGAATCACACACTCATTCTTTGTCTTTATATAGATTCTATCAGCGAAAATGCAAACCTTTCCTACAGGGTAACGAAGTGACGATCCGACGATATATCTCTCGCACAACAAATGCAAAATAGCTTCTTGGAGTTTCTCGCATTAACCTTGGAGTGACAGACTTTTTTTTAGCTTAAAGCGCTTAGCCCGACGTTTATATCATAATTTATAACACGACTCAAAATCTTAAAATAATTTTATTGTATATATTTATACTCCATGTATTATCCTAAATTAATCGCAGCCAAAGGTTGATGAACGCTTTTATATGTTGCAAGCAGAACTACGTTGCAACTCAAAGACCTCAAAGATTTATTCCCAAGACCAAATACCTGATAAAAAAGACCATCTTATTGGTATTTCAGCGGCGTTATTTACGTGTACGTGTACTACCATTTCAATTACTCTCAATTCATTCTAATAGAGCTAGATTATTACGTGTACTATACTCAGTATAAGCTTTATTCACTCAGTGCATGTGGGTTTTTGCTACTACAGAATATCTCCTCGTCCGAAACATTGAACGTAAATGACTTAATTGAAATACAATATCTTAATTGAAAGACAAATGATAGGTCTGTAATCTGAATCAGTAAAAATAATAAATCATGGGGGTATTGTGATGAAATTTTTTACTGTCCAAGCAAATTACGGATGTGGTGAAAAAATTGATTTATCTTCGTGTTTATACCTTTGGAGTTTCTAACGTTTTGTAATGCTTCGATGCTTGTGAATGAAACGGACTGTGGCTGTAATGGTATATTTGACAGCGTTTGTAGTTTTACCTAATTTGGTCAACAACACCAAAGAAGAATGTTTCCGAAGCAAATAAATTGGAGAAATGAAGGGATTATAGAATTATATGAGTACTATTTTATGACACACAAAGAAACAACTGAATATTAATTTTCTGTATGCAGAATTGTAATTTGATAGGCAGTTGCAATTGATTATGATTTACTTTATGTATAATGTATACCCAGTTTGGCAAAGAAAATGTGATAATTTTGAATTTCACATGCACATTTCATTTTAGAGTTTTCGTGATGTTCTGATGTTTATTAACACGGAACACGGAAAGTAGAGAGGATGACACCTCCTCATACATTATTCATGCACCATGATCTGGATTTGAAATGTTGATGTTGATAATCACTGACTGGAATACATTCAATTACTATGTTCGATGCGACATCGACCGAAATCATATCATTTAATCCGCATATCTTCTGGATTTAAACCCATACTAACTTCTGCTTCAAACTCTTAACTGTCTTACGTATCAAGAGCAAATTATATACACCCGACATGCAGTAAATGTGAGAAATTCCAGATCAATACACTTTTTGACATTGATAATGAAAGTGTTTGCTCAAAGTTGAATAATTGATTAAAATATCAAGAGTATTCGCCATTCACTTTATAACTTCTGTTCACTCCGTAGTCTTTTTGTACCCAATTTATTAATTTTCATTGCACTGCCAACTGCATATTATTCGCTTGACATTAATTTTTTTGGATCAATCTAGTTTTTCCAGAAAACGCAAAATATTATGGAACTTTTAGCAAAACTATTCGAAAAAAGTAAATCTCCCTTCTTAGTCATACTCATATTCTTGATTTCAGGATCAATAAGCTCCTCCAACAATGTATCGGCGGACTACTATGAAAAGTTTACTCTTTCAAGCAACAATTTCGAAGAAATTCTAAGCCACTTCCATCTACCTTCACTCCAATACAGACTGAACTTGACTGTAATACCTTTAAGCTACTCAATTCGTATGCGACCTGTCCTTGACGATGGTTTCCCAGGCTTGGAAAGATTTACAGCGACATCAGAGGTCACCATCAACGTGGAATCTATTACAAATGAGAGCAGCAACCTGATAGTCATGCATCAAAGGAATTTGACCATTTATCAAGATCGTGTGACTGTTAGTTACTTTTTTATACTGTCAATTACTCAGAAATTCTTTGAGAATCTGGAATCTTGACTTATTGGAGTAATTTTTCATGTTGAAGGTCACCAATTTAGAAACGGGTGAAAATAAACGTATTGCATCCCAAAGTTTCCAAACTGACAAAGATTTCTATATTATTGAGCTGGAAGAGTCTTTCCAGTTTGGAGATAGGTTGCAAATCTTCATTCCATATTTAGTCAGCATGTCTCAAACGGAAAATGTTGGAATTTATGTGGGTCACTATATTGATCCATCAACGAATGAAACAAGGTAATAATCAAATCATATTCGCTCCTGTCTTTAATTAATACTACTCCAAAAACGGCTAAGATAGAATAAACTTCGTTATTTCTTCAAAATCCAAAGGTATTTGTCCACAACTAAACTGGAACCATATCACGCAAGAAAGGTGTTTCCTCTTTTTGATGAGCCAAGTCTCAAGGCTACCTTCAATATTACTATTGGGCGACTGGATGAAAAATATCATTCACTTTCGAACATGGAAATTACTCATATTGAGCCTGAGTAAGAATTGAAACAAAAATTAGTAATCTATTCATGAATTTATAAGATCTTAAGTTGATTGAAGTTCAAACGATTTTAAAATGCTATATGCAATTTCCAGTCAGGAACACACCGGTTGGGTATGGGACCATTATGAAGAGACGGTATTGATGTCACCATATCTTGTGTGCATGATCGTGTCTGACTTTGGAAATCAGACGGTACAAATTGATAACGGAAATCGGACAGTTTCGGTATCGTAGTCTTACTACACGTACTTATATACCATTAATCATTCCATATCCTTCAATCTATTTAACAATCGTATATTTATAACTCCTTTTTTTCAGACATGGGCGCCAAAGCACGACATTGAGCAAGATGGAGGTTTATTTGGTGCTGAAACCGGAGCTCGAATCCTCCAATACTTTGAAAATAAATTTAAAATGGACTATGCCTTGAGAAAACTGGATGCAGTTGGATTGCCCCAATTTGCTTCTGGTGCAATGGAAAATTTTGGGTTGGTAACGTATAGGTATGCTTATCTTGTCTGGATTCCAGGTGAGAATACTGAAGCAGAGAGGAGGAAAATTGCTCAAGTTTTAGCACACGAAATAGCTCATCAATGGTACGGAAATATTGTTACATGTGCTTGGTGGTCAGGTATAAGATGATGACTATATATAGCTAACTTATCCAAGCTAAAATAATTTGAAATTAATATTGAATTGCTACTTTTTTTCAAGAAATCTGGCTTAACGAAGGCTTTGCTCGCTACCTCCAGTTCTGGGGAATGAAAGAAGTCATTCCCGAGTTTGAAACTGATGAAGCAATTGTGAATGATGTGACTCAATTAGCCATGGTGTTTGATCAAGGACCTTTGACACATCCTGTCAAAAACTCGGCTGAGAGCCCAGAAGAATCTGCAGCGGTTTTCGATCGCGTTTCTTATGAGAAGGCGGCGTCCTTATTGAAAATGATGGAAGGGTTTCTGACAAGACCAATTTTTGAAGCTGGGTTTATTGACGTGTATCTTCAAAGAATGTAAGAAATATGGACAAATTTATGCATGCCTTTTCTATTATTTGTATTAAAAATGAATTTCATCATCACTAAATGAATTGTATTTGTAGGAAATGGAAATCTGCATATCAAGATGATTTGTTTGAAGCATTTCAAGACGCTGTAGAGCTTCACAATGCCTCAACTCAACTTCTTCCTGCTGGAACCTCTGTAAAAGAAATCATGACTGAATGGACACTAACTTCTGGGTATCCTCTCGTTCGCGTAGATTCAATTAACCAACAAACCATTGCAATATCACAAGAAAGGTTTATGCTGAACTCGAAAATCGTTCATGCCGATGATGATGAAAGTTCTTGGTGGATTCCTGTAAAAGTTGTGTCAGAGGATCGCCCATCCACTTGGGATGACAAACTTCCTGATTTATGGCTTCCAAATAATGTTTCTAGCTTAACATTTTCGAGAACTGATTTGGATACTAGCAAATGGCTAATGATTAATCCAGATGCAACTGGTTAGTAGTTAGTGGAATAAATGTGACTTGCAATTAGTTTTAATTATTTTAATGTATAAAAATAAGTAACTAAATTGTACTTGTAGGATATTATAGAGTTCTGTACGATCCCAAGATGACAGCCCTGATTGGAGAACAGTTGCTGGCTAATCATTCCGCCATGAGTTCTTCAAGTCGTAGTCAGTTGTTAGATGACTATTTCAATCTGGCGTTTGCACAATACACATCGATTGAAACTGCTCTTGGAATGACGGGGTATTTAGGAAAGGAATCGAGCTCAAAT
Source organism: Orchesella villosa (assembly GCA_036850725.1). Taxonomy (NCBI): domain Eukaryota; kingdom Metazoa; phylum Arthropoda; class Collembola; order Entomobryomorpha; family Orchesellidae; genus Orchesella; species Orchesella villosa. The sequence goes on along the minus strand of JAANSM010003952.1, from coordinate 6,718 downwards.
GTGTGGACGGCTGTTTTGACGCATCTAAAGCCTATCTTGAGTAGATTTACACAAAATAGTGCTGCGTTGGATGCCTTCAAGGTATTTACATTTACAGATGCATTTCAATAATCTACTTTACTGGCAACTTTCAGCCAGAGCAGACAAATAGAGATAAAGTATGGTTATCCTTTTGCCTACAGAATTATTTTCTTCCTCGGCTTGGAAGGTGCTCTCAGCATTATTGGAGTCAGACAACTGGAAATGGAACGGGGAATTAACGTTACATTAAGAGCTCAACTGTTAGATATGGCTTGTCAATTGAACATGCAAGCTTGTGTAGAATACGCGAATGAGCTTGTGTCCGAATGGGAAAGGAATCCTGGAAATAATCCGTAAGAAATCCTTTTTTCTTAGGCACAGAAAAAATGGAACATAAAAATACCTAATAGTTTTTTGAGTGCAGGGTCCCTGTAGACATTCGGGCTCCCATTTATTGTACTGCTGTGGCTGAGCCTTCCAATGAAAATGTGTGGAATTTTATGCTCGAGAGATTTTACGAGACTACAAAGGAAACGCCAAAAACCCAACTTCTCAATGCTTTGGCTTGTTCTAAGAATCTAACAAATTTAGCTCGGTACGTATGACGTTGACGTATTAATGCTTTGAATTGAAGCATATTAAAAATTACAACACTGATTGTTTAGATACCTGTAACACATGTGATGTGTAAAATTTTCATTTAGATTTTTGGAACTTTCTATCAATGACTTGAATCAATACACCTCCCAAATTTTAACCCGAGTGGCAATGAATCCCGAAGCAAGATCATTAATCTACGACTTTATCAAGAGTAACGTGCTTACAGCTAGAATAACTCCTGCTCAATTTGCGGATACGATATCTACGTTAAGCGGATACTGGTATATGCCGGAAAATCTGGAAGAGGTTCAAATGATTATGAAGCTTCAGAATTTGTATTATAAAAACATATTTAAATGTTTGTTCCTTCATAATTCATAACTTATTTTGCATTTAAATATTTGCAGCTTCAACTATTCATCGCCTCAAATGACGATCTTTTGGAGCCTGTAAAATCATCCCTGGACTCTTCTCTTGGAAATATTCAAGCTACTATTAATTGGTGGAATTTATTTGGGAATAGGATATCAGACTGGCTTATCATCCATTAAGTTTATCCTTTATGAAATATCTTAGTTCTAACGTATGTTGAAAATTTTAATAAAAAATAGTTTTGATTTGAATAATAATCAACAAAACCAACTTTGTATTTTGATTGGTATTGGTTTGATTTTATTGTTACACTTGGACGTCATTAAAACTTTAACACGTTATTAAATAAATTTATCTTACATCCAGATACAAATCTGTCATGGCTTAGGTTGCAATTTCGTCCATTCTTTAATCGCAAGAAAAAATTAATTAGTGCTAAACGCGTACGTAACTTGATAGCTCAATCATAATTTAAATATTTATTCATCCACTAATATGTAGCACAATTTCATCAACCTGAAATTTTACTCAAAAATGACATCTACTTTTTGTGTATAGTATATTTGGGGCAAATATATAATCCGATTCGAAGTCCATTATACAATGCAGTTTATAAACACACTATCAGAGTTGAGTCAAACTCCTCATCCTCAATCACTTAAACTCAAACATATTCTCATCAACTTTTCTACACCAGTTCCAATAAGCAACATTATGATGTTGGCCACAACGTCGTGTTCTGTCCTTTCGCATCCAAATACCAAGAACCACAGTCATCATTTCCCCACACAGTATGCCCAATTTTTTCATCAATAAATTTCATAAATCCAGTTTCCGTTTCTTTTGTCACTGTCATACACTTTGCTCCTTTATCCATCATCGTCTTGATGGCTTTAATCGTCCACTCCACCTGGCATTCTATCGTGTATAAATTAGAGCTATGGCCGAGTGCCTTTTTACAACAAAAAAAAGGACACATTTAAAAAAAACATTTTTCATAGTAATCAAAAATTCGATGCATAAAATCATAAATGCTTACACTGTAAGGGCCCAACAAAGTATAAAAGTTTGGCATATCATGACTACTGATTCCCATGTAGCCTTTTGGTCTATCCTTCTTCCATTCTTCTAAAACATCAACACCTTCCTGTCCGTAAACTCTCATTGGGCTGAAGAAGTCATGAGGCTGATAACCAGTTGCAAGGATGAGAACCTAATAGCAAAACAAGGAAAAGCCAGAGTCAAGTTTTTCCATATTTTTTTATATACTGCAGTTTTTTCTCTCGTGTAGGTCATGGTTAATGGTTTGTTTATTGTTTTTAATGTTTTGATTTTTTTTATTATACTCAACTTACATCTAACTCAATATCTTTTCCATCTGTTGTTGTAATCATGTTCCCACCAACTTTATTTATGCGTTCAGTGATAAGCTCAACATTGGGTCGGGTTAAGGTACTATAATAAGTCTCTGAGAGAATAACTCTTTTGCAAGCAAATGTGTAGTTGGGAGTCGCCTTATTTCGTAGTTCTGGATCCTTCAACTGACTGTTTCTATACCAGATGGCTAGTTGGTTAGCTAAAATGAAATGTTATAATTTATAAGAATTTTAATTAATAAATGGGCTACCTAAAAAAAGTAGGCTATGAATCTTAAAGTTGTTGACCGTTACCAGATTTGTTAACAAGGCTATTGTGATGCGTCATCGTGTATGCAACCTCGAGAAACCAGAAGATTGAAGCCCGACTCAATTTATAGAGCCCAGGAAGCGTTTTGAAAAGCCCAGTTAGTTGATTTCGAGTATTCCACTTGGGGACGGGGGATTATGAAGGGAGCTTTGCGTTGGAAGATTGTCAAATGTTCCACTTTTTCAGCGATTGTGGTTATGATTTGAACTGCACTTGCTCCAGTTCCCACTATTCCAACCCGTTTTCCAGTGAGGTCTACGCTGTTGTCCCATTCTGCGGAGTGAATGCGAGGACCTTTGAAATCGAGGAATTCCGTGGGGTAATGTGGGATTCGGATTTTTCCAGTGCCGTTAATACTAAAAAAATAAGTATTCGTAAGACGGGTTCGTTTGGTTTAAAAAGCTAGGAACTATGATGATTTAAATTGTATAATTTTTTTTACATGATATCAAAGTCGTGACTTTCAACACGCTGCTTTTTCACATCCAACACAGTTGCTCTCCACTTCAGATTCTTCTCATCCCATCGGAGTGTCTCCACTCTAGTTTGGAAACGAATGTGAGGATAAATTCCAAATTTTCTGGTGACATCCTTTGTGTATTCGAGAATTTCCGGTTGGGGCGAAAAGGAATGGGACCAATCTGAAAGATGTAATTATTGCATGTCTAAAATCTATTCGTATAGTTAGCAGATCGGGGATATTTGCATTGCTGTTATCATACATGCATTCTTATAACTTGTTGCATACCATATTTTGGCGCAAATGAAAAGCTGTAAAAATGACTTGGAATGTCGCAAGCACAGCCCGGATAAGTATTCACGAACCAAGTTCCTCCCACTTCTTCACAGCCTTCAAAAACCGTAAAGGTATCCAGATTCAGCTCCGTTTTCAGTTTGATTGCCATGCACAAACCAGAAAATCTTTATTAGGAAAGGTTGAATATATGTACAAAATCCAAATAACTCACTATAAAATTAAAGTTTTATCCCGAAATTTTGTAAGAATTTTATCTTACCCTGCCCCAACAATGGCAATTTTCGGAGTCGGACTCGGACTGCTCTCAGTGATCTCCATTTTCAATCTATCAAGACGTATATAAAATAGTTTACGATATTATTGCATTGAAAGTTAAGAATGAAATGAAGATAAAAGTTTCGCATTTATGTATATGAAACGAAACTGTTCGGGACATTCGGCATTCATATAATCGTTGACTTTCATCTTCGTTTGCTTAAAATTCTAGAACGTCTACAATCAATTAAAATGCAGTCAAAATAAATTACTAAGGTGGAGACCTAGACCTAACCTTGTCAAACCTGCGTAGTTGCAACCTGTCAAACCTGTAGTTGCAGTTGCAACCTTGTAATTATTACAATCAATTAAAATGCAGTCAAAATAAATTACTAAGGTGGAGACCTAGACCTAACCTTGTCAAACCTGCGTAGTTGCAACCTGTCAAACCTGTAGTTGCAGTTGCAACCTTGTCATTAGTTACAATACAACAAAACCTTTTGTGTTTCGTATGCAATACAGATTTAGAATAAAAGTCTCATTTGGACTTTGGACTTTATTTCTCACATTAGCTCAATAATTTCTTATTAAATTGTCCTTTAACTCTTTAAATTGACGTCTGTAAGGAAGTCAAAAACTGTGTTACGTAAGAATGATGCAACGTTGGATTACATACATATACTTATATCAGCAAAATTGATTTGCTGATAAAAACTGTGTTGCAAAAAACGATAAACCCACAAAAAGATTTTTAAGGTTGAAGGTTAATATCACTGAGCCAACTCAGCTCAGTCAACTCAAGCAACTTCAATAAACGGCATATGGCATAGCTTTTGAAGCCCAGACAAAGAAAAAACTCGTCTGAACGGACAACATGCACATCTGCCCATGAATTGGATTTGAATATATTTAATACGTGTATTTTTTTATTCATTATTATGCTTACTTACTATACTTGTGGTATGAAACTCGTATACATTATATGAAATAATTTCACTTACATTTATTTCCAGAAAGTATAAAACTCAAACTCGAAAGCACATAATATTATATATATTGTTTCCGTACAGCAGTCAACTTGATTTCCTCGAGACAAAAATGACACTAAACAAAATGAAAATTTTATCCTAAACCCCAATTCATTTTTATCTTCCGCNAAACAAAATGAAAATTTTATCCTAAACCCCAATTCATTTTTATCTTCCGCTTGTACACGATATACCAAGTCCCACTATAAAACCATGTTAAACGTCATATTACTATATATTACCTACTTGTGGATAATTTGATACTACTGATATATTGGACATATAAACACTCGTGTTTAAAATGCCATCGCTGATCGCGTGCAAACAGACTTTTTGGATACTTATATTGAAGTTCATTTCCCATGAAAACTCATGTTAAAATGATTATAATTATCTTGACTCACGACATGACTGACAAGAGATAACTATTTTCCATTTAGTCCAGTGGGTACGTTGAAGTTCATTTATCAAGTTAACGTTGAATAGCGTTTTAAGGTCCATTATTATTTTGCTTGGTATATAAACTAATATATATAGACATACATAAACTAAAATAATATATATAGAGGCAGTCGCTATACGCTAGTTCTTGCGTATCATATCATACCATCAACATCATCACATCTAAAATATATAGCATATGGCCATGTTCGCAAACGTAACTCAAGTGCGGTTTATAATACGCATACATAGCATACATTTCTTTGTTGCACTTGGCCATAACATCGATCTAGTCATAAGTATGTAATACAAACTACCAACACCAACGTTCTGTAATCTACCAAAAGCATCCAAACATCTTAAGGAATCGCTTGTCTTTTAGGCATCTCTTACGATGACGATGAGTCACGACGATTAATTCCTAATTCCAATCATACTAGTTCAATACCGATGACGCTATAAAGATGTAAAGGTGAGAGAGGGGCTAATTCAGAAAACTAGTTCAACACTTTTTACAATCAGACATGACAAGGAGCAGAAGCCATGTGCCATAACATTATATAGAAGTTATTTATCTAACAAGCACGCGTGTACTAAATAGATATATAGATTTATGTCTAGAGCGAATGTTCCTTATCAATTATAAATTAAGATGGAAGGAAGGAATTGGAAGTACATTTTCGCATTATTGATTTGATGACTATCTGTTATAGTTATAGCTCATTTTATTCATAAAAAATGACTGTGATGTTTGTGATTGAGTTATAAAAAAAGGACTAATGATGAACTAAACATAGTAGTTAGCAAGTATTCAAGCAAACACGCAATAATTTTGAACTTTACTTCATTTAATATGCTTCCAAATCACAAGTTGATGTTTAGAGTAGAGTTAGAACATGCACGGAAGAGTTTAACCTTGGAAAATTTCTACCTTCCTACCTGTTGCACTGCTGAGTGCTGACTATTGTTGAGTTGTTGTTTTGTATCAGTTCATCAACAGGAATTAGGTATTTGTTCCTATAAAAATGTGTATTTATAAAGCGTATAGGGTTGGGGATTTTGCCTTCCCACGACGTTATAATGCATGTAGCGTAATTAACAAGACATACATGACAATAAATTGTAAATAGGCGTGAGAAGCAGGAAAGGATGAAAAAAAAAGTTGAAGAATTAAAAATTTCTACCCGATATGAAACAAGCTGTGAACAATGAAGGTTGAGGTTGAAACGTGTAGTGTGTATTCATATTATATATATTAACAAATGTGATGATGTAGCAAACATAGTTGATAAATTCACGAAACAATTAAATAAATTATAATAATATTTTCCTTGCATGAAGCATTATGGCATGGAGTGCACAGTAGTACACAGCACGCCAACTAAGTTTCTATCAACTTATATAACAACCATCTCAAGTAGCGAGCTTCATATGCAACAGTTTTTGTCCCGTAGGTTGTTGGCAACGCTTCATTTTGTTCCGTGAGAGGATTCTTCTCTTCCACCACTGATGAGATGGATGTGCCATGTTCTAAAATAATTAGAAAAGGAAAATAATT
>JAANSM010003951.1:0-12046 GCA_036850725.1 Orchesella villosa | reverse complement strand
TTCGATGAATTACATGTATTTACTTTTACTTACACATACACATAAAAGTTTTTTCGTAGAAATCGAAACCCATTTGCCTACGGATGGAAAGAGTATTCCTATTTTATAAACGATGTTTTCCTAAAAATTTCACAGATTGTTTACTGAGTTTATTGAGGTACTGTCATAAATGTTCAAATCTTCTAAGATTTCTCTCTCATTCCTCCACAAGCATATTTGACGTATACTAGTGAATTTATTGCTCTTAATTTGCATTAATGCTCTAATCATTTGTAGCCTCGACTTGAAAATAAAGGAAAATAAACGCTTGACTCTTAAAAGACTTTCCTCAGAAAATAAATGTTTGCCCCAAAGGAAGCATAATATAAAAAGCTCTGTGGCACAGCATGCTTTTTATCCATGTCGAATTAGCATACATGCAAAATAAAATATATACATTGCAATTTTTTGTAAAGAAGAAAGAGATATAGAGAGGAAATGTATTTTGTGTGTCTCTGTGTGTACTAGATAAGACAAATCTTGCTTTCGTATTAACACGCGTGCTTTTGTTACCATCATCATCATCATTATCATATTTTCCCTTAATCCTTTACAATCACCTATCATCAAAATTATCCTAAAGAAACTCTTCATCTACTGAAAGCTAATTCTTGTTTAAATTTACTTTTGTGTAAGCACGATCAATTTTAATGTTTGCTGCGTGTTTTATGGTCATATACTATTTACATGCATGAAAATTATATCCTCTAAACATTTGCAGTAGCTGTGAAAAATATAATTTTTATCCCATCAAATTACTATTTTCTTCGCATTTTTAACCAGAGAGGATTTCCTTTTCTGATATCATTTGTAAATGATTATTACTGTCTAGTCTGGGAAATTAAAGCTTTGAAAACTATTTTGCTGTCCAACACGCGTTTCCCACATTAAATCGTTTATCAAGAAAAATCACGTGTCTACAAAAACATTTCCTCTTTTTTTGCTGTTCATATACTTTAATTAGATATTGATGTGTAAAAGATACCATTTTTAAGAACACTCTATAACATATATGTAGGTAAAGGTAAACTATGCATAAACCAACATGCTGCGGTGACTTACCATCTGAAAGGACTTCATATGCTTCTGATAACTCCTTGAATTTCTTGGTGGCTTCGTCTTGGTTCCCCGGATTTTTGTCAGGGTGCCATTTGAGCGCCAGACGACGGTACCTATTCATACAGAACAGAAAAAAATAAATATAACTCCTTGAATTTCTTGGTGGCTTCGTCTTGGTTCCCCGGATTTTTGTCAGGGTGCCATTTGAGCGCCAGACGACGGTACCTATTCATACAGAACAGAAAAAAATTAAACATTAAGATTTCATTTTTCATAACACGTTTTGAATAATCACATATAGCACAAGCATATACTGACAAGTTTGACATTCAAATGGTACTGGCTTCACTAATATTATTATTACTTCACAAATGGGAACAAAGAAATTGAAGACACACATAGTGGTCTTTAAAACCGGCATGTCATAAACATTTTAAGTGTCTTGTGGTAATTCAACCCGTTATCATCATTACGAGCTACTGCTTTTACATTCATTCTAAGCAAACTAAGGCAGTAGTAAAAAAACAAGTCTTACAATACAATCGCAGTCACTTTAAAAAACGTAAATAGGAAAATGTACAGACTTTGTAATTGACAACAACAAATCAGCTATATAAATCTGTCTCCTTTTCATCAACATCGACAAACAGCAGCTCAAGCTGAGCATTAATGCAGCGAAAGGAAAAACAAATTTTGACTTGACATGTCAAGGCAAGATCGTGACGATTCTTTAGCTCAATCTCAATTCATTCAATTATCTTTCAATTTATCGTAATCTACTCTCCCAGCCTAACTTTTCTCAAACCAAATCACTGACTGTATTCATTCAGTCAACTTCACTCTGTGATCATAAGCTTTAAGCTCGCAACAGCAACCAGCTTAGTAATGCGATTGCAGAATTGCTGCCACCACAAATCCACTTTTTCCATTCCGATTTCACTTCTTCCGTATCATCAGATACATCACAAGTTCTTTTTCATTTCAATTATTTATCAACATCTTCCTCAATGTCGAAATGATTTTATATTTCAGTTCAGCAAATGTATTTCATTCAGTCGAACGAAGCTCAACTCAAGCTTTGCGGGCATATCAATGTGACTTTGCAGTCTAAATTGTCTGATTACAATCAAGGCCACCCAAAACCAACGCTCATTTACTGAACTGAATTCAAGCCTGAAGATTTCTCTCCCTGATTTCCCTTTTCCTATTAACTGACGCACACCCCCCATGTGGTCTTTTCCTTTACAAATCTTTCACAAATTGTCTCAGCATGCCCTTTCATTTACTGCAGCATCACCAAGTACAAATGAAGATTTGAATTGTTTTTTTATTCACATTTTCTCTCTTGATTGTGAATATTATTGTTCTTCGGTAGAAATTTAGGTTATGGTCGGGGTGGTGCTCAAACGATAGACAGGGATATGAATAATTAGTGAAATAATGTTCCATACAATACGCATGCCAAACGCTGAAACCACCAATGGCAGACTTTGTTTAAAATCCCTGACCTACCTTTTTCCCCAGTACTCATGATCTCGACCATGAGGAGAGAGGAGTGTGGACAAACTGCAAGTAATGCAAAAATAGTATGTAAATTGAAGCTCAACGAGTTTTCTATTACGCTATTTTTCCCCAGCTTCCAATGACGCGAGCAAATAATAGTGTTTAACTGCGAAATGAATGTCAGTCCACAACGAACGCTAATCTTTGTCATGTGTCAAGTCAACCCTCTAAATATTTGCAGCATATTTTGAGGATGTATACCTATTGTGTACTAAAGTGAGCCACAAGGACACATTTATTTGGACTAGATAGAATGGTTTATGGGAATATCGGATGATGTCCCGTGCCAAGAAATGATACATAAAATTTCAAACCGCCGGTCTAAGGTCTCTGTCAACATCCATTTAGGAGTGGTAGTGTGGCATTTATAACATGATCCGATAGTGTAAATCGCAAAAAAACGAGTTTTACATTTAAACTTAACCTTAGACCAAGGTTTGTGTAATGCCTTTGTTTTATTTTGCTGTCCTTCCTCATAAAATGATAGATAATCATGCTATGACATTTCAGCATTATTTTGACATGAAAATTGTTTTAAAATTATGTGCAAATATGTATACAAGTACATACCACCCTTCACTGATGGATCAGTCAGTGTGTTCAATTTTGCTCTTGAACTTTTAACCAATTGAATCTTAGGCTCTTGTGAAGATGTGCAGGAATAATGATATAATGACAATACAATTGACATTCTACTTAAGTGGATTGCCAACTTCCATTCAATTTAATAAACTCAATAGCTTACAGCATATGCGACGAAGCCCTTCATTTGATTGAACACATCGAAAAATCGACATTTTTTTGTAAATCAACAAACCAAACCAGACACACTAACGAACCACCGTTTTTTATGGCATTATTATCAGTCGACAAGGGAAAATGAATTACAGAGGAAGAGATAATGAACCTACATGTGTACCTTACTTTTTTACACCCATTTTTATCAACAAAACAGCGACAAAGACTTCCCCGAGCAACACATTAGCTGATAACATAACACACTGATTAGTTTTTTCTTCTGAAACGATAAACGATTTTTCGTCATTTTTGGCATTTTACCTTCAAAATTTCAACTGTTTTACAACATTTTGAGCAAAGAAAACTGTGTCGTAACTCTGATATTGAAAAGAAGGTCATTTTAGTTGTATTCATGCCACACCATGTGAACAACTGCTTCATCTCCTACCACTTCCCCAAAACAAAGGTCAGCAATATAGTCAGTGTGATATAAAATTATAGACATGCACGTGGAAACATCATAACGTAATGATTATGACGAGTCTAACTAAGGCTACAAGGAAATTAATCCGCATCCGCCTCCACACACTAATTTTTTTTACTGTTATCCATCACATAATGACACTCAGCCAGCATGATGTCATAGAATTCCTTGTGATTATGAAGAATGAATGGTCAACCAGTTCGAACAGATCTCTTTCTACATTCTACATTCTACAGTGCCTACATTTTCAACTTCCGAAGTTATGTGCATGAAGTCTAAAATGGAGATTCAAAACACATAAAAAGTTATTACACCTGCTGCAGTGTAGTACTCGGATGCAACAATGCGTATAAAAGTGTGCGGGGAAGCGAATTGAAAATTTTGGTGATATAAATTGTGATTTGAACACTACACAACGCACACACGTCTCAATCTTCAATCCAAGGATAAGGTCATCCATCCATAGCATTTTGTTAAAACGAAATCTCTGCATGGTATGCACATGCACTAAACATCTCAAGAAATGTCAATGCAGTAAATTGAGATTAGCTGCTGATTGCCTTTGCCAAGTAAAGAATTGGTTGTCGTCGCCTCTATTTTCTCTCTCTCTAAAATTGGAGACTTGTCATTCAATGAAAAATGTGATTGCTATAAGGTGAGCTTGAGCTGCAAGCTTGATGTTCCAAGTTCCAAGTCAACAAGTGCCAAAGTATGGTATTTAATAACTCAAAAATAACAGAAATTGACAGCGCTGGGCGAAGAATTTTAATGAAACTTTTTGAATTTATCTACTCACTTAAAAGCCATGCCCCAACATCCATTCACAATTTGAATGCATGACAAACTCAACAGTTTTCAATCAGTACAATACTTCATACATACTTGCAACATAAATTAATCAAAAGGAAACAAAGATATTACTACAAGTTAATCACCGGAATGAAATGAGAACGTGCCAACTTGACTTTATGTCACATTACTTGCTGCAACTATTTTTGTGGAAAATGAATTATGCATGCAGTAGCTAAAGTTGAATCCATCAGTCAACCGTTGATGAGATGAGTGGAGAGACTTTGAACTTCAGATAAGAGGCATCATTTTATTTTAATTCATGTAGTTTAGCATAAAGTAAATGTGGCGAAGAATATAGCAAACTAAAGAGATTTTCAGCAGCAGGCAATCTTGGTTTTTGTCATCTGACATCTGATTTGGATAACCAACCAGCAGAGACACAAAATGTCTATAAGAAGCAGTTTCCTAAATATGGACAAAGAAGAAGAACCAGGATNCCTAAATATGGACAAAGAAGAAGAACCAGGATCTTCTTCTGAAATTGTCAACTAGAAAAACAAGCCTTACACCCAAATACAAACGAATTCGTGAAAATATTCACCAAAAAAAGGAATGCTTTTCTTAAGGAGGCTTAATAGACAAACAAAGGAGGTAAAAAAATTAATAAGAGCTTCTTTTTAGAGATGAAAGAGGTAATTGACTTTTAAACCTGAAAAAAAGGTTCAGCAGGTCATACAGTGAAATGGACAATCGAACGACGAAAAGATGCTCAAAATTCAGTCCGCAATCATTGTAAAAACAGGACAATTTTTCAATTTCACAGTTCACCGTGACCGTCTGTTAGAATGAAGGAGGACATGATACAGTCAAGTCAACTAGTAAAGAAACAAAGAACAAGCAACAAGCTTTAAGCTGAGTGTTTACTTGCAGTCTATAGATGATAGAAGCGTTCTTATAAACATTGGGTATCGGTATGCATGACAGTATTGCGTCGTAGTGTCGTACTTAAAATGGTATCTCGGGTATAAGTATTTTCTAACATTAACAAACCATTCAAGCATGTCGACAACCCAAAAATAAACCAAGTTTTGGTTGAGTTGAAAGTTTGATTTACAAGATGCATACTGCGTCTTACCAGGAAACCATAAAATCCATTCGTTTCTTGTTTGACAATAACATTCAACATTTTTTTACAATTAAAATCCAGCACACAGTTTTTTGTTTTCAATAACATCCCACAAGGTATATGACAAGTAGAAATCAAACATAAATAATTTAACGATGATCACATTCGAAGTGCCTACTACTTATTGCGGGGAAAGTGAATGGAAAGACTATCTCACAAAAATATCAAGCTAGTCAAAATTTTGGACTTCAGACGCCACGGGCGTTCACGCAAAATCTATCAGCATCAACAGCCCAACCACACACAAACAAAAATTGGTTTTTGGTTTGGTGTTGTGACCCCACCTGCTTAACATCTATCTTCATTCCTCCAAATCATAGCCATCCTAGTAGAACAAATATACACACGAAAAAAATTCCACAAGGCAAGGTTTCCAACTGAACTAGAACTACTTTCAAATATGTAGGAAGAACGAAAGACAAAAAACTGATAACAGAAAAGTGCATGAGCTTTCTTCATGTCTATTATCCAAAAGACTTGCAAGCAGTTAAGATTTTTTGCTTAAACAGTCATAAACTTGGCTCCAAAATCCAAATCCTAGTCTGTAAATAGAGCTCAAATTTCGTTCGTGGCAATACTTTTTATTACAACCTGCAGACAGAAGGATGATAATGTTCATGAATGCTAGCTAAAAATTAGTTACATGCATATCGTAAATTACAAAATCTAAAGATGCAGGTGATGAGGTGGGAGTATTAGTTTAATATAATGATATGGAGCCTTCAATCTCCTTGAAATTACAAAAAGTTTTACACAAAAAAGAAACAGTAAAAAATATGTGAAAAGAAATAGAACGCATACTCATTAAACCTTGCTTTCATTATACTAGCAACGCCAATATAATCATTTTTGAACGAGAGTAAAGCAGAGGGAAGGGAGAGGCTTTTAGAGTGCACACAATAAAAGTGCAAATATCATTTTTGTTTTCATCAAAACCTTTCACACCTTCTACTTCAGCGTTAAAACTCACATACACGTATAATATCATCTTTGATAGCATTTAACCATTAGGATCTCAAAAAAACTTATTTTAAATGGCAGAAGAGGAGCAGGTTAAGTAAACATGTCTAACTTAGCAGCAAGGTGATGATGATGATGCCCACATGCATAATCCATTACCCATTTCATTTTACTTTTTCAATGTTTTAATGCAAATCTTCAATTGAGCGCTCATCAACCTCAACCCAGCGTACATATTTTTGTGTACTGTCATTAAGGGCAGTGTATTTGCCATGCATGATGCATGAAATGTGTAAACTGCAACAGAATATTTGCTGACAAAGATTTGGCTAAGGTGAGAAGAAGATTATCATGAAACGAAACCCTTTTCTCTGTAAATGGAAGTCCCCACCACCATATTACCACCGACACACATGACGAACCAAAACTAACACAGATGCTAATGTTTGAGTTGAATGCAGTATACCGTATCATATAGTACAACATACTCCAAGAGTGAACAACTTTTAGTTTTAGTGCGTGTGTGTCCAACCAAACCAAAAGTGTAAAACTGCATCCACCCAAAATTCGCCATAAAACTGAGGCAACCAGCAAATGGAGCTGAGGTAACTGGGAGAATTAGCATAATCCTTATTATGATAGCAGTAAAAATCTCAGCTGATGATGGGATGCTTATTCTCTATACACCAAGTATTGATGATCGCAGTAGTACTGACGATGAGTACGATATAGCATGCCATTCCACCATATTTCGAAACCATTAATCATCATACTTCCATTCCATCTCTGTCATTCACGCCAGCACAATATGAGTATTCTTTCGTGCATCATAACAGTAAAGTACAGACTATGTGGTAGGGGTGTAATATGGTATATAAAACGCCAAAACGGTGAGCTGTGCTGCTTAAAACTTGAATGAATTGCAATTGCTCATCGTCATCCTCATCAGCATAATAATGGAAATATGTCACTTTTCTCTGAAGTCATACCACCGTGCATAGAACGATGATGATGAGCCACCACCTAGAATTCCCCCTTCCACTACCAACTACATTTTCATATATCAGTAACTCCCTGACTCATTGACTAACTTTCGAAAAAAAATTGCGAAACGTGCTTCTTTAAATAGACGACGGATGTGTGTGATTAAGTAACGGCACTACTTGCCTAGTCTTCTTTGCTCGCTATTTTCAACGAACGCATAGTTGAAGTTGAAAATCCATTAGTTATTTTGTCATCGTCATCTTCATCTTCATCTACATACGTATATACTCCTTCATCATTCATAAGGTCTTGTGCGTGATTTTGTCTTGTGACAATGCGGCTCTGCATTACAAATTGCAAAAATTAAATTCTAAACTTATCACTATCAGTCATCGCCTTCAGTCAGTTAAACAACGGAAACATAGCAATCCCATTTGTATCTTTAATCAATATGGCGGTGGACAACATGCTATCCAATATCTATCAAGGAAGAGGAACGCTAAGTGATGAGATGAGTTATTCATAGGATGAGATGAAATGAAGGGAATAACGCATGGGATTTTTTCTGCTTCTGCTACAACTTGTAAATCTTTGCTTCCACATATGATAGGTAGGAGGTACACTGGCACACAATACTTGTGCATGTGCTTTCCTAATTCACGCGAGCAACCGCTGAAAGGCAAAAAGTTGGAATGAAGTTTGAGAACCTACTTTGCAGGTATAAAAATTTGCATAAAAGATTAAATGAGGTCTTGAGTTCTTTCTGAGTGATTTGAGAATACTGTCGGTTGTCCTGTGTATTTGCTTGATAGCCATTTTGCATGATGCTGATCGCTGATGATGTGATGTGAACAAAGAAGAAGAGTCAATTTGAGCAGGAGCAGGAGGATAAGGAAAGACACAAAGAAGGCAAAAAGGGGTTGAGATGAGAAGATTTTTGCCTTCCAAAAATATTTAACAGCATTTTGCAATTTCGATCCTCTTGCTTTGAGCCTTGAGCTAGCAGCAAAAGAAGCATGCATGCACGCAAACTCCTTTTGACAAGCAGAAACGTGTATGCACGGAAAAATGAAACCATTTTTGTGTGTTCCACATATATACATTATTGTATTCCTTTTCTGTCCAGACGAAGATCAACCAAGAAAATCATTACCTCAGGTGAGCTCATCACATTAATCATGAATGGCAACATGGAGCCAGCCCTAACAATTGCGGCGTTTTCAACAACACCTCTTTTTCATATTTTACCACATCACATTTTCTCAAGCAATTTTAAAGGCAAATACCAAGGGTTGCATTACACCTGCATTTTGAACGACTATTATATTATTACAATCAGTGTGTAGTGAGTCAAGTCATGATGTTTTCCATCAAATGATGGATAAGTTCTTTTCAACATTTTCCAAAATAGCAAAAAATTCACATTTTTAAAGGGGAAACAAAGAAGATCATGGAATAGGTAGGTATAGTCATGCAGTGCAAATTGTTCAAATGAGTACTTCAAGAATCCACCGACAACTTAAGATGGGTTTTATATTCGCTTTAACAAACAATGAGAAAAAAGCTCTGTATCATCCCATTTTTTGTCACTTTTTAAGAAAATGATGAGCACAATATAAAATCTTCCCCTTTCATTCTTCCCTTTAAATGAGAATGAAGAATGCTTCCACGTATTCACTTTTGTTCAAAAAGTTAATTATCGACAGTCAGGAAAGGTACATCGGATGAATTTGTACCATGCTTAATCAAAAGAGTTCTATTATAATCTCCACATGACATGACAGATGAAAATTGGCCGATATAATCAAAATATTACACATACATACACACACGCACACACTATTTGATGGATAAAATAGAAGCACCACCCAGAAAAAAAATTGCCTAGAATACAAGTTCAAGTCGTATGAATGTGTGAATATATATAGTTGTGTTGTTGTGGATCATAGTGGACTTGTCCTTGTACTACAACATGTCTGGATGTTTTCTAGCGGTAATCATGATGACAATCTGAACAAACAGTAATTACACCATTACACACGCCTAATGAACACTTTTTTATCTAGCATCGCAAAGAATATAAAACTACATCATCATTACATCCGTATAGACCAAACAAAACTTAATCGGGCTAATTTTCTTGGAACATACTGTTTTGATTCTATTCACGATAATGAACTCAATTAACAAGGAAACATGAAGTGACACCGTCAATTTTCACCCCCGCAATGAGTGAGCACCATGATGATGATAATAACAGTATTTCATTCATTGTTCATCATTCGTCTCTAGGAAGGAAGTGGAAATCATAAGTCACATTATGAGTTTGTTTACACATGTCTTACAAGCATGTAATGAATATCTGCAAATTATCATCATCTGACTGGTATGGTGGTAGGTATAGGGCGTCAACTAACTTTAACTTTATCCACGCGTTTTCAAGATCAATTTCACACACCCCGCCAAATCCTACTATTCACGGACTTCAAAGCAAAAGTGACAGGGAAACAAGTACCGCTCCTTGTAGACCCACACATTAATATCACACTTCAATTTCCAAGAACAAACAATGGTCACAAAACGGCCGTGTCGTTTTTGAACATCTGTGCATTATGAATTATGTTTGCCACAGGAGGTGTCATTTCTCATTATTACCGTTGGTTGCGTTGCAATTCTTCCTTTTCGTCGATTGCAAATCGGTGGATTATGTACCGTTCTCAAATTATGAATGTGCATTACAATTTAATTCATCGAGACAACACCCTTGCGCATGAAGCAAAATGTCTTTTATCCCCTTACATGTGTTTTACTGTACTGGTGGTGTGGTGACAGAACCCAACTAAACCATACGATTAATCCTTAGGAAACTTCTAAAAGAAAATATTATCATCTTGATTCAAAGGCAAGTGCTTCAACCAAATTTAAACATTGTTCCGTTTTGTTTTCGTGAGTTCTCACGTGGAGTAGGAGTAGAGCATCAGGCCTTCATGATAAGAAATTTTGTGTGCTTATATAAGCTATCACTTTTAGCCTGGCCAGAATGAGCGACAAATACGCTTTATCAAAAGAGGAAAAGGAAACAATTCGAATCCCATACTAAAAACTCAAGATTCGCTACTTTGTTAAAGTTTAAGAATAGATTCGCTAATTTCAACAACTTCGTTTTGCTTCGGCAGTGTGTTTTTAAGACCAACACAACTCACCGCATAGGGTCGATTGGTATGAATTCATTGAAAGAAATAAAAGCTTTTGAAACGTAAAATATACACGACTCTGAAAGGACGAGGTGACAACTGCCAGCCAACGACCAATACCAAGTGGCTCATATCACATCCTTCCATTTTCTTTGGTCGTCGAACCAAAAGGCAAACGAAATAAAAAGGAATTTTTCCTGCTCTGTGCTTCTAAATCTTAAATAACGCACGAGACGGAACTGCAAAAAATACAAACACTGACTTCTTTTTCTCTTCTCCATTTTTCTCTTAAGGAAGGATAGAAGGATAAAAGATACACCTTGTGCTTGGAATAGCTCAATAGCTGAAGGAATGGAATCGTGCCATTCTTTGAATCCTACGCAAAAGCAAAGTTAGCCAAGAAAATAGAGAATCTGCTGCTCAAAGTCGTACGTTGTATGCATGCAGCTTTTAGCTTTTGCTTTAATGATCTGGTTAATAGCACGGCGGAGCAATCTAATAAAATACAAAATGAAGTGATGTAATACTGCAAAAAAATATTGGCTTGTTGCAATTTCTTTCTTTATCTTGATGAGGTAGATACTTTGCATCTGAAACAACATCATTGGATTTTTTGAACGTTGCAGACATCTGTATTGAATATTTGTTACACATTGCAATGCAATCACTACTGTAGATTTCCAGAAGTGAAGTAGTACATGATAGTTGATACATCTTTAAGTACGATTTCATAGCTGACCGCATAACAATTTGAAATAGCAAGTACGAGTAGCATTTTGGTTTTATGTTTACCTGGATGCAAACCCCCACCATTTAAACTTGGTGAGATCGCTTTTAGCATCAAAGAAATGATCTGTTGGCGAACCATGGACATTCCTTAAAGGAAATGTTGCATTGTCTCTGTTAAGTCACGGTATAATGCTGTTTTAGATATTATATAATCTGGCATCTGTATTTTTTTAATTTTAGCATTCCGCAGCCATCATAAAAGTCAACACCCAAACGATATGGCAGAGGGCACAAAAGTATACAAAATAGACACATTTC
>JAANSM010003950.1:0-12052 GCA_036850725.1 Orchesella villosa | reverse complement strand
AATATCTTGATCATTTCATGACTTCTACAGTTCAACCGAAGACGTATTGCAAATTATACTATACAAATTATACGAACAAATTATTTGAAATTAAAAAAAAAGTTTAGTGTATACAAAAATATAAGACGGAGTTGCTGGCTATACGATACGGTTCTCTCATGTTACCGAATGTATGCATGCAAAACCGTTGTAAACGCTGCGCTGTACATACAAAGACTGATATCTTTCTCTAGACACCCCAAATCAACGAGCGAGATTGAATTTTTGTTTGTCATGAACAACTACCATAAACGCAGTGTCATTTGTGTACTCATTGGATCTATCATTGTACCCGGTTTGTCAGTGTTGAAGTTGAATGTAAATTGGGTTTCTTGAAGTAGTTAAAAAACCTGCTAACAACATTAATTATTCGACAGCCACTAGTTGGATCGTGTGGGATTTGACAGTTTTAAAGTGTATCATTATCACAATCGGTAAGTAAAAGTAATAGATTTGTGAGACATAGTCAACTGTTTAAATCTGAACGTTAAAATATGAATCTTTACTTACAACTTTGACTTATGACTTACGTTGACGTTATCATCTGTTGTCTGTCTGATTGATGATTGACAACTTATTAAGGCACATGCCACTAAGGTCACTTGTCACTTTTATTATAATTTAGTCAACTAATTAATTCCCAGTTACTGGTTACAGACCCTACTGATAGACTGATAGGTAACCTGTTAGTGTCACCTGTGAATTGTTTGTTAAAATCAAAAATGTAAAATCGTAATTTACTGCACTGGAAGTTGAAACTCAACTGTCTGTGTACGACTAAACTATGGCCTATACACCCTGATCCCTGCATAACTGCTTAAAATGTTATATTCTGAAAGTGACTCAGTTTTCAGTGTTATGTAGTCAGTTGTATGTTAATTTGAGTTCGGGTGTTTAGTGTTTGGTATTTAATTGTTAATTTATTAATCTGTTCTATATTTTTAGTTTGTTCCCCAACACCCATACCGTAATCGTTGAAACATGGCTTCTGCATCGGAACGATACAGTTTTTCTCTGACAACATTCAGTCCTTCGGGGAAGTTGGTGCAGATTGAGTATGCGTTGGCAGCAGTCGCATCAGGAGCTCCAACCGTTGGAATCAAAGCTAGTAATGGGGTAGTTCTTGCAACAGAAAAGAAGCACAAGTCCCATTTGTATGATGGAACAAGTGTTTGGAAAATCGAAACCATTAATGACTACATTGGAATGTGCTACTCTGGAATGGGCCCAGACTACCGTCTTCTCGTGAAGCAAGCTCGGAAGGCGGCACAAAGTTACCAGTTGATGTACGGTGAAAGAATTCCAACTGTCCAGCTGGTACAGCAAGTTGCTGCTGTAATGCAAGAATACACGCAGTCCGGTGGAGTTCGTCCTTTTGGAGTTTCTTTATTGATTTGTGGATGGGACGATGGAAAGCCGTACCTCTACCAGTGTGATCCTTCTGGAGCCTATTTCCCTTGGAAGGCAACTGCGATGGGCAAAAGTTTCATTAGCGGAAAAACATTCTTAGAAAAGCGGTATGTAATACAAAGTTGAGCTTGGATTATGTTTATGCTAATACAAAGCTTGTTCAATTGTTGAGTGCAAGTCAACCTTTTTTTGGTATTTTTAGGTACAAAAATGATATCGAATTGGAAGATGCAATTCACACGGCAATATTAGCGCTCAAGGAAAGCTTTGAGGGACAGATGACTCCAGAAAACATTGAGCTTGGTGTCGTTACTCAGGATGGTTTCCGTCGACTTAATGTAGCCGAGGTCAAAGATTATCTTGCTAATATTGTATAAATAATACTTTTGTATTTGTTTCTTATAATAATTATCTCTTTTGAAATCATTTCTACAACAATACTGCTCCGTAGGGAACATTTTGTTCCTATGCAGTAAGCTAAAATTGGTGTTGTTATTCATAATCTGATTAGTGGAAAGTTTTAGTTGAAGTTCTCATGATTTAATAAATAACACTGAAAGCGACACTGAAGTACTTATTTCTTTTATCACTTCTTTCATAATACATCGATTATTACATTTCAAGTTGACTTAAGCCGGATATGGACAATGTCACTATTTGAACTATAAGTGGTCCTGGTAATACTTCTCTTTCTTCTTGAAATGGGTCTTAAAGGAATGTCAAAAAAGGTGTTCATTCAATTAAATAGTTGGCTTTGTAGTCCTCTCTCTCTCTGTCGGCACCACTTTGTTTTCCCTTTCTTCCTTCAAATTATGACTGATTGCAGAACGTGTGAATTCCATCACCTTACGTCTCAAGGACAGTTTCGTATTCCACACAAAAGTCAACCATATCTTTTTAATTACACTTAACCGCAACTTCAAACTTCAATGGGTTCACCGGTCATCTGAATAAAAAACAAGAATGACGCCCAAGAAGGAGACAAGCAGGATGTTGTTGGTACTTTAGTTTTGAAAACAATGCAACCGGATGAATTGGGGCAGTAGTGTACTTATACTATGCACAGACCATCCGGGACCAGGGTGTCCCAATTTCTGAAACCTGTACAACAATAGGGAAGCCAGGGTTAAGTGGAGTATAGAGTGCATGTAACCACACAGCAAAATATTGTTGTATATATAGGTTATTTTGAAGAAGTAGCTCAAGTTTCAAGTACCTATATTCGGCTTGTGAAAAGGGATTCTAAAAGGGTTTACTCAGTAAGACAAAAATAGCTATAACAGGACCCCAAACTTAAGTGGATATAGAGTCCAATGGTATGCAAATGGCAGATACAGACTTTTCAAAAATATATCTGAAGATCATGTTTCTAAATACACGGGAATGTGAATGGGTATACAGCGTAAGTACTGGATACATATATGGAATGTTATTGCATCAGTAGAACATGCCTTTTCAGTGTGTAATGGTGGATGATGGAAAAATATAATGTTCTGATGAAACATGACTGAACACAGTCTTTTGTTATGGGCGAAGAAAGTCTTTATTACTTTACATCCAGTGTACTTCACTTAAGGGTTCGTCAGTAATGAATCTGAAGTTGAGAGGTTAAGTCCTAACCCAAAATACGTGCTCCATTGACCTAATTCCAGCTTTGTGGTAGCAGGCTTAAATCAGACAGATTTTTATTAAAAATGGTAAGATAATTTCTCATATTTGAGTTAACTAATAGCTTCCTTAACTGTGACTAATTGCCGAATTATTAAACATTTTGTTGTGTTATTAATTTACCCCAAATAACCCGTGAACATAATGGCAAGAGAAAATCAAATTCGTGATGTTGATGTAAGTGATGTGCTGTTGGCTGTGTTTAATTAATTCGACTCTTATTTTGGTTTCAGGGTACGCTTCTGAGATTTATCACACTCGCTGTTTGCAGTTTTGTCTTCTTACAAGATACTGCTAATTCACAGGGATATTACTATGAAAATGTGAATAAATACAACTTAGTAAATGGAAGATTACAACTTGTGCCTCCTCCGCAACCACCACGTGCCACAACTCCAGAGCCCGGACTTATGGAAACTATATTCCCATGGATGGGAGACGCATACGACTCTGCAAAAACTCCAGAGGAAGATGCTGCCATCCTGAACAGTATTTCAGATGATCCAATACCGTCTTCGTCCAATGCGGATAGCGGAGGATCAAGTTGGTTCTCCTTACCTGGACTTGGTTCGTTAACTTCAAGTTCAGAACAGCAAGAGGTATACGAGCATCCAAATTATGCTCAACCACCAATTTACGGCAATAGTAACAACATGCAATTTCCCCACAATAATCCGATGGCGGCAGCAGCATCCCAGTCCCAACCATTGGTAATGCCAGGTCCAGATCAACACGGTTTCATACAATCTCAACCGGGTCCTATAGCTTCGCAACACGGACCCATGCCACCTCAGCAAGGCCCTATGGCCTCTCAACAAGGTCACATGGCATTGCAACACGGATCTATACAGCTGCAACAAGACTCTATTCCGCATAAGCAAAGTCACACACCACCTCACCAAAGTCTCATGCCACCTCAACAGTCGTCCCCTCCCATTCCTGGGTACCCAGGTGTAAAAGGTGCTGAGCCAGAGAAACAATTGCAAATGCATTACTCACCTATGTCTACTGCACCTATAATTGATCATGAGCCAGAGAAACTTCTACCAATGCATTCCCAAAATATGCCCTTGTACTCCCCTATGCACATTTCGGAGCCTGAACATTCAGCGCCCTACCAAGGCCAACAATATCCCTACATGCCAGCCCAATCCCAATCTTCCCAACAATACCCATACAACATTCCTAATGCTCAGCCTACTTTCAATTTCCACCAGCAAGTTAAGGATTCCATTCCCCTGCCAGGCCCTTANCAGCCCAAGCCCAATCTCCCCAACAATACCCATACAACATTCCTAATCCTCAGCCTACTTTCAATTTCCACCAGCAAGTTAAGGATTCCATTCCCCTGCCAGGCCCTTACGGTTTGTCAGGTTTTAATCAGCCAATGTTTCCATACCCATACTCAACAAATTTACCTTTTGATCAAGGACAAGGGCCTAATTTTCCTACAGTAACAACTGAAAAACCCACATCACTTTGGGAAACGTTGACAAACTTTTTTACGTTTGGAAAACGGAATGATTTAGAAGGGGCACTCTATGACAGTAATTTCGCAGTGGCTCGCAGTATGCAAGAGGATGAACAAAAGCAGATAAAGGCTGATGAGGCTGAGGCTGACGCCACTTTGGATGATGATGATGAAGACAGCATGGCTATGGAAAATAACGACGAAGACTCAAGTTCAAAGGAAGCCGAAAGCAGTGCGACAAACACTAAACCAGACAAAGAAAAGGACTTCCCATGCCCGAAAACGGGTATTTGGAAATGGAATGGTGACGTTTGCATAGCCGTTGGACCTATTCCAGTTTGGGCTTGTCGACCAAATGATCTGATTGTATCTGGAAAAATTGCTATATGTAGGAATAAGATATATTTCTCTCCCCAAAAACTTATGCAACCAGCAGCTACCCCCAATTAAGTTATGATTTTTATTTTATTAATATGTGGGTTGAGCAAAAACTTAATTAGTTTATACGTAGTTATCATAATATCCAAATGTAATATAATAAAATATTATGAATCCTGTCAAAATAAAATCATATCTGACAACCAAGAGACTTGTCTTTGTGCGAGCAACAAAATATTAATTCGGATTATTTTGTCGTTAAAATCATGTTTTTCATACTAAAAAGTCATCCAAAATTGGTAAACTTTGGCTCTTTCAAATTCATTCTACAAAAATAATTGCATTTCTTCAAGCATGAAGCATGCCACTACTCACAAGCGTAATACGCGGATAATTTGGCGAATGTATTGCAACTTTTTCCAAGTTGGGACAAAAGTTGGAAATATCCGTCATAATACTACTACCCGGTAGAACCACCCTGTCAATGATCCCAACTTCTAAGCACTTCAAATGTTTTAAATGCGAGATAGTCCTCATGAGATCGTGTAACATATCTTTTTCAATATTGATTGATAGCTTCATCAGAAATGTAACCTCCATCAGTATCT
Source organism: Orchesella villosa (assembly GCA_036850725.1). Classification (NCBI taxonomy): domain Eukaryota; kingdom Metazoa; phylum Arthropoda; class Collembola; order Entomobryomorpha; family Orchesellidae; genus Orchesella; species Orchesella villosa. The sequence goes on along the minus strand of JAANSM010003950.1, from coordinate 6,478 downwards.
TGAAATTTTGTTTGCGGAAAGGAGTATCTAGCTCCAAACAATTTAAGTTTCTTATCCCAGCACACGATGAGAAAATTTTAGTTTGCAGCCAGTTTCCGTAAATATCAGAATCAGTACAGTTGATTTTCTTATACGTGAGTATCTTCAGGTTTGGGGAATTACGCAGTAAAAGTAGGACAGCAACAATGTTGAATCCATGATCTCCTCGTATGTATAAGGAAGTTAGGTTTGTAAAGTTGTATTTATGATCAAGCAATACAGAAGATTTGTTGTGTATGAAAGAAGATGAATGGCTTGATTGCAAGGGGTCTGCTTCAATGCACAATGTGTCAATTAAGGAAGTTAGGTTTGTAAAGTTGTATTTATGATCAAGCAATACAGAAGATTTGTTGTGTATGAAAGAAGATGAATGGCTTGATTGCAAGGGGTCTGCTTCAATGCCCAATGTGTCAAGTTGTGTCAGTTGGGAACAAAGCATTATCATTGTATCATTGTTCCAATTGCATTGAGAGAGAGTGAGAGATGTGATGAGTGAAGCATGTAATCCAAAATTGAAATTGTCATTAATGCATACACGTTTTAAGACAATTGTGGTAGGTAAGCTTCCAGGCTTTGCTTTTCGTAAAACTTGTAGAAATTTCTCAAGATTGTCATTTCCATCAATTATGAGTTTTCCTTTAGTTCGCAATATTTGGTCAGCAACCGTTTTCCAACTCAAACACACCTCACGAAATGATAAGAGATCCTGGAACGCCAAGTTATTTACGATGCTCTTCAAAATCTAAAGGAAAATCAGATTTTGCAACTATTACATTTACAATGAGATTAAATAATCCGTGGGTCTATTTCTATTCCCCGAGTCAGATTTGAGTACCCAGATGGATGTGAGTGTGAGTTTATAAATACATGAGCATATAAGCATTGCATAAGTATTGTTACTAATGTAATTTCGATAGTTCGATATAAATTACCGGGTAGTGATGCACTGGCTGTGATTGACACAGCTGAAAATTGCTTTCCGACATTTGAATTGTTGTTTGGCCTTCCGAAGTAGTATGGAATAACTTGTCCCGTTTAAACAGCCTGGACTTCATAAAACTAAACTATTACAATTGCCAAAAACGTAGAGCTAAATAGAATATTGTTTTTTGAGCAACGAGCGGATACTCTGACAAAATGGTTGGTTAATGCTTCTTTACTGAGTGATACACTTATGCAAAGTTGGTTTACTTATCTCATTAATTTTAAGCAGGAATTTAAAGCGCAAGCAACTGCATAGTATTTAGTAATTATGAAACTGGAAATTTTTTATGATAACACAATAACAATACCAATATACCAACTATGCAATACAATAAAAGTTGCAATCTGGGGAATGCTGGGGATTTCATTTCCTCAATGTCTTCACGAAAGTGATTTTGGCTTGTGGTTGAACTTCTTTATATGCATTTTATTTAATGTACTGTGAAATGAAGATATATTCGTGCTGCAACGGAAACGGAACTCGTTTTAGGTGCTTATTTCTTCTGTATTGCGTACTTCTGAAGTTTAAATACTTATCTGTAATATTCGTTATGATCGTTGAAACTTGTTACTCTATATAAAACCCAATTGTTGGTTAGATGATTAACATGAACCCACGACCAACTGCAAGGACAAAGTTACGTAGTTTGCCGGAAATGGTTATGATTTGTATGCACGTACGGTACGCTTTACATAGTAATCAAAAAGAGTTTTAATCTGATAACAGGAGCCTGAGCCTAATCCAAATACTAAATACGATTGTACACTTCTACGAAATAATCTTATATATGTCAATATGGATTTTACTGCCTGATTCTGTCCAGTGTATCTGTTTCATATTTACATCAAGGTCAGCTCAAAATACTTGTGCCCACCAGTCGTCTACGTAAGCGTGGACATTGAAAATACCCAAATTTGTTTTTACAATGAACCTTTATTTTTTAGGTGGTATTTACTCATGGAAAGTTCATTGTGTGACATAATGAACCTTGTGGTTAGTTGGTTTTAATCGCACACAGACTGGTTTTTGCGACAACGCAGTTTACAATAAATGTACGCTTTTTGTAACTTTCTTTCATCTTTGCACTTTATGATAATGATTTGATATTTCATGTCGAGCAAGCCCTAACTTGCAGATGAAGATCTCTCGTTTTGCCCAATCGGACCATGTACTGAAGGAGGGTTTATATTCCAGCTTGATCTATTTACATAAGCTGACTTCTCATGGTCTTGACGTGACTGTCAAATTTTGTATTGGTGATGCAGAGACGTATAACTAAAATATTATCAGAGGACAACATAATACATTTAACATGCGTACACACCATACCAAATTACAAATATTGTATATTGTATTGTAATATAACATATCATTTATTGACCATCATTCCAAATTTAATGGAATGTGTATTGTCGGTGGTCGCAGTGAACTTGAACTGAATGTAAATGTAAATCCATCCACATATATTATGTCATTCAAAGCTTCGTAGTTAGTTTCAGTCTTAAGAGCAAATATGTATTCTTAATTACATGCTATCTGTATACGTGTCAAAAAACCTATTATCCTTTGATTTTTATTACTGACAATTTAGTTGGTGTGTGATTGTTTGCTTCCACAGAAAACGACGGAAATCTCATAATGAAAACTTTAAGGTTTCATGTAGTAATAGTGCATTTATTTTTCTTTAGTACACTAGTTCTGCTTTGCAGTAGTGCACATGGACTGGCAAAGTTCAACAAACCATCCTTTCAAACAATAAGCAAAGTAGTCGCTTTCGAGGATAATGAAATTGAGACTCGTCAAGTAGATGGGGAAAAGAAGTTGGGGATAATGGATGCGCCACCTGAAAAAATGATTTCAGACTTGAAAAAGTCTTCGCAGAATCCTTTTCCCGTTATAATCAACACTTGGCGTTTCACAGAAGCTACACAAACAGGTAACATAAATATAGTCTAAAAAGGCCAAAATGTGTCTTTCCTGTACCGTGAATTTTGGAAAAAAACAGAACGTTATGTTTCTGGTCCGACTTTGTATGAATGACAAGAGAATATTAAAACCTTTCTGTATAAACAGCATGGAATACGCTTACAAGAGGAGGAACTGCGTTAGACGCTGTTGAACAAGGATGCACAAAATGCGAAGAGTTACAGTGCGACACAACTGTAGGATATGTAAGTAAAATATATTTCTAGATTGGATCTTACTTCTAGTAAACTGAATGCTTTATAATAATTTAATATATGCCTACTATTTTTATCATTCTTTATTTTTGTTTCTGCGTCTTTATATACTTCGCAATAGGGAGGTTAGTACACCTAATAATCCAATGGATATAAAATTTCATTTCAATTCAAGATCTACTTATGTATGTCAATAATATATTACGTTGTTTTATATGGTTGCAATTTTATTTGCATATTTAGGCAGTCCTGACGAAAATGGGGAGACAACGCTGGATGCAATGATAATGGATGGGTATGCTGAAACAATCAGTTTTTTTACTCCGGCTGTTTAATAAATATTGTACCATTTGTACCTTTTAGAAGATCAATATTGCAATAAATCAAAGATTATTTGTTATGACGTTTCGTTTAGTGAAACGCATTCTGTAGGAGCTGTCGGCTGCTTGCGAAATGTAAAGAATGCAATTGGCGTTGCTCGAAAAGTGATGGAGCATACAAAGCATACACTTCTTGTTGGTGAACTCGCCACCGATTTCGCTGTGAAAATGGGATTTCCATTGGAGAGTCTTGCAACCAATGAGTCTTTGCAAATGCATAATGACTGGAAAACAAACAAATGTCAACCCAACTTTTGGAAAAATGTTGCCCCAGACCCAGTCACAAACTGTGGTCCATATAGTCCAATAAATTTATCGTCAGTTTCAACTAATAACAAGGAATCTCGACCAAAAATTGACGAATTAAACCATGATACTATAGGAATGGTAGTCATCGATGCTAATGGGAGGATTGCTTCAGGAACTTCGTCAAATGGTGCAAGAAATAAAATTCCAGGGTAAGCTAGCCGAAGAACATTATCAAAATATGTTTGTGTAAAAAAACCATTTTTTATCCTTTAATAACGTCATTTTGCATGCGTCTTTCAGGAGAGTAGGAGACGCTCCTATAACTGGAGCAGGTAGTTACGTTGACAAGGAAGTGGGTGGAGCAGCATGTACAGGAGATGGCGACATAATGGCAAGATTTCTTCCAAGCTTACTAACTGTAGAGGAAATGAGAAGAGGAGCTACACCGGAAGACGCTGCTCGTTTCGCAATATCAAGGATTTCAAGGTTTTATCCAAGTTTCAGCGGTGGTATAGTAGCAGTGAACATACAAGGTGATATTGGTGCTGCCTGTCACAATTTACCAGATGGCTTTCCTTTTTCATATGTTCAAGCAACTTTGCCTGATGTAAAGGTTGATGTTGTGCAATGTACATCAAACGCTGACTAATTTTTATGAGGTCGTAAAAAATTAAAATATATTTCGTGCCAATGATATTGTTCCTTCAGGTGATGCAATAATTCTTTTTAATAAAAATGTTTAGTTACATAATATGCATTAATTTATACAATATCAATATTATTTCGCCATCCGTCTGCTTTTCCAAGTACTGGTGTGAAGGGATCTTTCCATTCCTCTTGGCGATATTTGACGCATCCTTGTTTGTAGTCTTTTGATGGGTCATAGTTCAAAGCTGGATTAGAAGCAGGTGCGTGCCAATACGGGAGACAGTAAGCTTTGTTGTTGAAGTGGATTAGTTTTGGGATTAATTGCATCCAAGCTGAAACGCACAAGAATTAGTTATTGAAGATATCAATTATTTTGCTAATTATAATGAGCTTTGAATTTGAAAATTACTCTGTTCTGCCGGCTATATCATCTGGAATATCATACTGGTCTTCAAACAGCCTACAAAACCAGACATTTGGTGATTAACGTGAATATCCATAATAAAATATTATTGTTTGAGATTACAAATTATTTGTTGCGCTTACTTTCCCCCAAGATGCTTTGAATAGACTGGTCTACTTATCCATTTCCTATAAACGGAAAAGCTCCTTGCGGCTGCTACACATCTGTCTATAGTTTTGGCATACTTTTCTAAGTCAAACATTTGGAACAGAAACTTGTACCCCTTCAACGCGGGACCTGGATAAAACCTGTTGCAAAATATTATATTCTCGGGTTAGAAAATTGAAGTTGTTATATTTTAAGGAAAAGTAAATGTAGATCTTTTAAAGTGTATCAAACAGCACCATCTGTGTTGAATCCATCGATTAAAAAACTTCTCCATTTTTTGTTGATATAACCCGAAACGCAAATTATTTTCTTTCTTAAAGTGCCGTGCACAGTAATAATGAGTAAACATGACAGTTTTCCATGCGGTTTCTACAACTAGATCTAAATCCGTTATGTTGCTCCAAAGATGACAAGGAAGTCTTGCCTTGATCGTTTTATTGATTGGCTCGGTTTTAGTAGCATCCATATCAGGAAAACCATATTGAACTCCCCAAAACTAATATGGCAAGCATAAAATATTTAAGAAAAGAATTGTCTTACTCAAAGAAATCTGATATTATTTAATTATTCAGTACCTTCTGTTCTGGACATAGCGATGAAGGATCAAAAGGATCTGCTTTAGCTGGTACCGCTGTTGCTGGAGGTGGAGGGAGATCAGCAAACACAAAATTCATTTCTCTCGCATTAGAGTAACACGTTTCCAATAATTTCCCAATTTCTTCGGTTTCCGAATCGTCAGTGATTTGTTTATATGGATAATGGAAGAAGCTTTCACTCAATGCAACTCGAAACATTTTATGCATTCCTTCAAGTACTTTTGTTGGCATTTCTGAACAGACTTTTGCGAATATTTTCCTCGATTTTTGCATTAAGTTGTAATCTTTGTATTCTATTTTGTAGCTACTTCCAGCACCGACTGGTAAAATGGAAGTTAATAGATTTGCTTGGATCATGCGTTTGGTTTGCTCTACTATCTCAGTTGTCGTTTTCTGTGTCAAATTATATGTTGCTCTTTGATCATCACAAGTCTGGTTTTTCAGTTGTGTTATATTCGGGAAAGCAGTCATGTTTGTCCATCCAATTTCACGTAGATCCTCCTGAAAATATTCGTCAAAATCTGGGTCCCAGTAATCCAGTTCTGGTCCCAAGGTGTGATTTTCTGGGCCCGTATTATTGAAATTGAGCGAATAGGTACACTCTTGTTTGCATTTATCGTTCGCTGCTTGGTCCGCCCATGACTTTTGTTGCTTAAACGGCCCTTGAGAATTGTCTTTCAGAATTGATACAAAACAGTCCAATTATAAAATTATTCCTGGTATGCTCTGAGTCACAGTTAGTTTGTAGGCCTGATTTACTCAAAAAGAGAGAAAAGGCAGTTATTCTTACCAACTAAATTAATTCCATTGCCAATATCGTAGCCAACATC
>JAANSM010003949.1:0-12052 GCA_036850725.1 Orchesella villosa | reverse complement strand
TCCGATCCATGAGGTATGCATCATAATAAGACTCATGTAACATCTAGGTTATTGCCTCCAATCATCAAATGGAATCAGCTTCACGCATTGGAATCCAAAAGTTACACTCGTAAAAAACATCATATATAAATACATACAATACATTCTCTCTCTCTATCCAAAAGGTATGATCCGTTGTAGCCAAAGGATGAATATTATATCAGAGGTAGAAGAGCCTTCAGCCAAACGAGTAAAATATTCACATGCAGTTGAAAAAATTGTACAGCAGCATTTCCTTTTCCATCAGTCAGTCAGTTCACTCTGCAAGTTGGGTTGCTTGCCGGGATATGCAATGCACTGGTAAACCAACTTTTATATTGGGCTCATATCTGTGTATATATCTCTGTGTACAGTATATAATAGAAAACCTTATCAGGTGTATGTCTGAATGTTGTACATCACACGCCAACAAAAAACCAATGTAACATATATGTATATGAAAGGTATTTGAATTCATTTGGGCACAGTTGAAATGGGATACTTTGTAGCTTCTCTCTCCACTAGTTGTTTGGGGAAGTGAAAAGAGGAGACAGAGAAAAGGCTCTAGTTACGACTTGAGCAAAGCAATATTGAGAAACCTTTGGCTCATATTATCATCTGTTTAATCCTCAAGTGAAAGAAACCTGTTTCTGGTCTAAAGCATGGTGGTGGCGTGCTTGTGTATGCATATTGCATTACGAAAGCTAAAGGTTTTCCTATATGGGAGAACACACATCGTAGGTGTTGGTATAGAGCTCTAGTGTATGGCATAGTATGGACAAGAAATATGTCGACTAAAACTTATCTCGATACAACTGTTTTTTTTCTTGTATTCTTCCTCTAAGCACTCTGTACCAATCATAGAAGAAGACATGAAGGCAGTAAAGCAACCAGCATACTTTCTCCGCTTCAATTTGAGTGAAAGAAGTACAAACAAGTATTCTTACATCTTTTGACAGCCAAGAGAGAAAGAGCAACACGAAAAGATCTCATGGATTTTGCATTACATATAAAGGAGAAATGGCAAGATAACCTAAATAATTCAGAGAGAACTAATCCCCTATGTTTCAGCATACAGATATGATCTCAAAGGAAGTAGAGGCGATCATGAAAAATGAATGAAGATAGGCAGGGGAAAAACAAATCCCAAAAGAGAGACGTTCTCTCTCTCTCTCTCTCTCTTGCTCCTACATGCATATACACTAGCTCAGTTTCTAGATTGCATGTAGAATACCACCACGACTTACTTGCTAAGGAATGTCCTGTAAAGCCCCAACTACATTAGATTTGCTTGCTTAGCCAAAGTCAGCAGCAGGAACAGCATACACATTACGTACATAACATATATATGTATGTATACTACAGGGCAATTTGGAAACGTAAGCCCTCATCTCCCATTTGAAAGTTGGTACAAAGTGCCAGCATTTCTTACTTTTTTCTTTGATATCGGTTCAAGTTCACGTTCCGTACTTTGCCACTCCTACTTCTGGTATGAATGTGTTTGAATTACTGCATGCAAATCACATAGTGACATCCTAATTACATCCATGAGAAAATGGCATATGTATGGGGAAATAAGAGAGGAAGACCGAGAACGATGAGACTTCAGGACAGGATGACGAGTTTGAAAGAGTAGAGGGAGGAAAAGGAAATTGGTCAACTCTACTCTTTCTAACAAAAGCGCAACTCGGCTCTCTCTCTCTTTTTTTATACTCCCTGTGATGTCAACCATATGCATTTTTTCCTTTAAAATAGCTGCCTTTATCTATGCAGCAAAGGAGAGAGAGAGAGACAGAGCGAGAACCGACGCGGAGAAAGTGGAATTGAAAAGTGGTGGATTTTTTAACATCTTCTGCTCATGCATATGGATGTGCAGCGGAATGTGCGTATTTTACTATCTGATGGCATATATTCGTATTATGGTAGACGCACATTGGAACAACTCAAGTCATAAGAATTTTGCAGTGGAAGCCGTAAACTATGTAGGCTTCCCTATGCCACGTTTTTATTACATACACACGTATAGTACGAAGAATTCTCTTGTGAGTGCATTCCATTGAGCATCTTTTTTAACTTAAATATTGCATTATACGACTTTGATAAGGATTCCTCCTTGTTTCCCTCAAATGGACACTAAGACGGACAGTTGAGTAGCTGGTTATTTTGTGGAATGTGCTCTTTTATGGAAAAGAAAGTACACACGAGGAGAAACGAGGATCCCTATTCCCAGTTCAAACTATAGGATTTTAAGGCACGACAGTTGAAAAGAATGCATCTACATTTTTCTTTTTTTTCAATGAGTACCAAAAAATGTTGGGAAAAAAATTGTTCTTCCCTTCCCATACATACCTTAATGCCAGAGGATGAAATCCTTTTTCTATTTTGGCCTTATGCTAATCTCCGTCAGAAGTACCAATATATGGATGTATGAGATTTGAACAGGTACCATTACCGGCATAACGGTTAACGGTTATACATCAACTTAAGAGGAGATGGAGTGCTGTAAGTAAGTGTAAACGTGAATTTTGACACTCACATTCATAACTATCTGGATATCTCGACTGGAGAAGCATTCATTTCAAAGGGCTGTTCTTCCATCAATTTGCATACATGTCTTCTGTATGTAGTAGGATAGTTAAAGTGAAAAGGTAGTTAAACAATATGTTTTCTCTGGTATGTGAAGGTATGTACGTATAATATGTACATGGGCTTGAAATGTTATTGGCAACTGGCTTCGCTTGGCGTTCGGAATAGCCAGCTTCTGTTGCTGTTGATGACGCCGACTAACTGCCATTACTAAAGCCATTACATAAAACCTAACACACATTTGAGTATGCATGTAACGACATTTTAGAATACAGTTAAGGAGCCAAGAGACAGTGGAGAGAGGAGAGAGTGAAGAAAACTCATTCTCAGCCCTGAAGCATGCCACTAAAATGGGAAAAGCGACTAACCTTATAATGTCCCTTTGTAGTTCCCTTTTTACAAGTCATTGTAGGTTGGAATAAACTGGTTTGAGAGCACCGAACCAAGACGAAAATCTACTGACTAAAAACAATTTAGAACCTTTTCTGTTTTCCTCTCCTCTCATCGTCCTCCTTAAGTTTTTACTTATTCTTCGTATTCCCCTTGCCATGTGTGTCATATATTGTGCTAACAAGGAAGGAACAGGAAAAGGAAGAAAGAAACGGGAACTTGTAAGTGTGTGCTGAGAGTGGTGCAAGAGAGCAATGTTTGTCGCTCCATTCTCCTATATTTCTATTAACCTATTATATTGTATTCGCTTGTCTTTCTCCCGCTCTTACAACAACTCCAATCCAGCAGTTCCAACTCAACGTTCGTTTCTCCCTATTCTTTTTCTTCTTCTTCTCTCTCTCTCACTCTTTCTTTCTTTAAGAAAGAGGAAAAAATAGGCAGTGGTCGTGCAGAACGCAATCCTTCGCAAAGAAACCCCCCTAAAACTCTGCATTGTGTGTATGATGAGCAGAAAACACATGAGATATCTTTGTAAGATTACAAAAGCCCTGTGCTTGTACTAAGCTTAAATAAGATTGAAGGAGGAAAGAGTTGTAGTTGTATGTACGAAGAGAAAGAGAGCTGTGCGTGTTAACGCAAAGAAAGTAGGGAAGAAAGTGAGAGAGAGAAAAAAAAGTAAAGCCTTTAGCTCAAGCCCAGCTGATCTATCTTGAATGCCATAATGGCTCGTCTTTATATACTGTCGGAGAAACTTTGAACATGACACCACTTTAACAAAACTCTCATCTTACCAGCTCGTTTATCCATTGCAACCACTAGCCCACCATATACATTCATCTACTTCCTTATGCATAATATCCCAATGTTATGGCTCTGTCCTCCTCTCATTCAGGTGCAGATAACATTCACTCACTCTTTCCTCACTGAAATTACTCAGGCACTACTCTTTCACAATGAGATCCTATAGTATAGCCAGAAAAATACAAAGAATTTGAGCGCTGCTTGTTTCTCTACAAAATACGTTTAGTTCTCTCATAAGCTGAATAGTTGGATTGAAAGAAGCTGTGGCTATTGACAAAATGGAGAATGAATCTTTTGTACTGACCCGCACCACTACACAAGGATGGGAGCGATAATATGGTAAATGCAGTTAGTCAACGGTCGAAAGAGCCCCATTTTCTTAGTTGCTAGCAGTTTGTCAACCATTTCCTTTTTTGTTGGTTCGTAAAAGAAATGGACAACAAAATTGAATGAATACTTTCCCAAGGGAAGTCATGCACACATGGAGCATGGAGTTAGTCAACTTACGGCTATTTTAATGGCTTGTCTTTTTCAGTTCTATACACGTGTGTAACGACTATACACTACCTAACCAAACAAATCATTTGCTCAATACGACAAATAAGGTTGTTAAGCATTGAACTCTTTCTTTTGCTTTGCGTTTCAGCTTTCAAACAATTGAAGGACGCATAAAATTAAGGATAATGTGGGTAACAATAGGTAAACAACTTTCTTGCATCCATCTAGCTACGTGGGCGAAAGTTTTTTTTAGAAATTGACTTATTGGTCTGTTGAAAGGTGTATAGTAAAGTAAAATCCTAATTTTTCATATAATATTCGTCACATGAAATGAAGCTGAAAAAAAGAGTGCTAGAAGAATAACTTTCATAAAGAATTTTCTCCCACCAAAACTTCCAAATTACCATTCTGCTCCCTACTTGGTTCATTTAGAGTGAGAAAGGACATTCCAAGGCGAGCCCAAGACGAATACGACTCTCCAGCTCGTGAACAACAGATCATCAGTTCTTGTTTGTTCTTGGGGCAAACCCATCATACTGAGCCTCTACTTGAGCAGAAATAGGAGAAATAAATGAAGAATTACGAACTAGGATTAAACATGACCTGACAAGAGTATATTATGTTAAAGCACGCCACTATGTTTTATGCATGTTATATGCTTCCTCCTTGGCTCGTTCCTTCATTTTCTATACAACAACGTGTGCTCTCACTCTCTTTCTCCTCTCCTCTCTGTTTTTCATCTCTTTCCCGAATAAATCCATTAATATACGCTTTTATATGTTGTACTCAAAATGGGAAGCTAAGGAACACTCGGAACATAGCCAGCGTTTCAAAAGCCTTCACAGCATTTTCACAAGATGCATCCTAATAATGATAGTCTGACTTGCCTGGGAAATGAGAGTTCCAGTCATTGCTACAACAGTTTACTTTCCTATGACTATGAGCCCTTCAACGGCTACGTAAGTTTACAGGTTTCCTTGTTACGTTTGAACGTTAGAAGACGTTCGAAATGACTACTACTACTGCCGCTGCAAGAAAACCAATGTTTTACACTTACATTCACCACCGCCGCCGCCATATAACAGTGAAAGTAACAACGGTGAGGAGGAAGAAGAAGAATGACGACGACGATGATGATGTTGATCATGGTTTAGTACTTTTGCTTAGGTAAGCAAGCAAACCAAAGCCACCCAAGTAAAAAGAGACTCATATATAAATATAAAAGTTACTTAAGGTCAGCATTAGTTATGTAATATGGACTTGTGGTAGTAGCACACCAACTAGTTTCTCTCCATAACGTTATGTACATAGATCATGAAACAAGGCACTTGATACATTTCTCACGTCTCCTGCATTTGGCGAGTCAACCCACTCCCAATGCATGCATATGCTAGGAAAAGAACAGAGGAGGAAACAGCAGTTTCGTGTCTCATCTTCCCTCTTTCTTCTTCCCCAGTTGCTTGCACTACTCGAGTGTGCACAAGCAAAATAAGTAAGAGAGAGAGAGAGCGAGGAGAAGAGTCACAAGAGAGCTGAGAAAACAGTGAGAGAGAGAGAGTTGAGTTGCAAGAGTAAATGTTTGAGACGGTGAAGATTATGAGAAAGGACAGAGGGAAAGGGAGCAACGAACAACCAAAGAATAGGAAGGTGTCGTCTGATTGTGCATGGATGTAATATGTCGTCGGCATATGTGGACATTAGGGAAGAAAAGGGGAGCAGTGCACTGATACTTCTCAAAATGAATCATAGAAAAATTCGAGGAGCAACCCAGAGTTTTAATAATATACTACATACTTATATGTGTGTACGTGTATATCAGTACTTTTATTCAATGCAGTGTAATTCCCACATGTACATAATCACCAGAACAACACAGGGAGTCTGAAAAGTGTATCTTATATGGTGGGTGGAACATCCTCATATAAGACTGTAACCTATCATTAGTGCAGTAGTTATCATGAGTAGCATATCACCATCATCACCACTATAGTAGCTTCCTTGCGGAACATTCTCAAGAGTGGGTGGAAAAGCAAACTTTTCCTCAATTTCCGTCTCATTCATTCCAGTTTTAAATCTTAAGCCAATTAAAAAACGTGAAGTGAGAGAGATAGAGGGAAAGAAGAAGACGAAGTGAGAAAGAGAGAAAATAAGAGGGATTTCGTGGAGTTGCCGGAGTAATTAGGAAATAATAGAGTCCATAATTATGAAATGGTGTACCTCAAGCTAATATGTATGACGATGATGATACCAGTGAAAGTAGCATTATTTCACTAAGCACCCATATACCTAATAACCATGTTGATTGTTCATGTCCATAGTTTGAAGTAACTACCAAGAAAGAAGGGAAAAATTGTGGTAGAAAACATGAAGTCTTCAGACCCTTCTAATGGTTGGCCAAAATGTCTTTACAGTTTTAGTTGTTATGCGAGATGCAGAATGCAGTCAACAAATTATAATATGAACATATAAAAATATAAGTGTAAGAAGAGCTTGAAACTAATGATGAAATGTAAGCATGCATGTGTACATTCACCATTAAATTGAGGAAACCCATTTTACTATATCATTTCTTTGTTATTTTATTTTATTTCCTTTTGGCATACCACACACACACACAATCCTGCAATCTGCAATGTAAGCAACATCCCACTGACTCGAATACAACATTATCTTATTCTTTATGAACGTAATAGGCTCATCCACTATGTTTCGTTAAAAATGAACTTTGCTTGGTGATATCTTAGTTCTTTAGAAAATTTAAAACTTTATTTTTCTCTCAGTCTTTCCCCTTCTTCTACCCACATTTATTTTATAATGGTGGTAAATGCATAGGCAAATATTTTGAAACAGTTGGTTTATAAAGCAGAGCAAATAGTGTGTTTTAGCGGAAATGGGGACTGTGAAGCGAAGCTCAATTGTTCTACTTAACAAGGCTACCCTACAAGAGACTAAAAGGAAGCTTTTATCTTTTCGTAAAACGAGTCTTGGGAAAGGGATTGAGGGAAAGGAGTAGAGAAACAAAAAAAAGCGTGGAAAGTGTGCTTCCCATGTGTTGGTTTAGAAATGGGTTTATATGCCACGATATGAACAGCAAAAGTGCAGTGCATTGCAAGCCGCCTTTTTACAGTAAACTCTGCATGTGCTTACGTTGGAGTTCTTGCATGCCTCAACTTGAGGTTTCTTCATCCGCTTCCACAAGTCCCTTTGAAGAGGCAAAGAATCGTTGCTCATTCCATGTTGGTTCACAGATTTCCCCAATTTAGACAATACGTGAGAAGCAGAGCACATCTCTAACAATTGTCTTTTGTTTTTGTTGTATCCCTTTTCATTACGTTGTGGCAGAGAGAGAGACGGGAGAAATATCAAATTAACACAAAGAAGACATAGGACAAACGTCATGTTCATGGGATTGCATTTGCATTGCGGTCACAATTACTTAGTTTGTCACGAGAATAGTGTGTAGTAAGGGTCTATGTGTTGACTGATGCTTGGAATGAGCTCATACTAATTCAGTGATAAGTTGCACATTTCGAAAACTTTGAGCTGACTTTCATTTAGCTCATGAACTGGTGAGTTAGGGTGCCCCTTAATGAATAACTTGTTTGCATGAACTCACTGCATTTTATTAAAAAGAAATAACATTATAAAAGTTTATAAATGCATTCATTCTTAGAAGAAAAAAATATGTATTTAAACCAAAAATCGTTACAAAAAATGTTGCGAGTTGCAGTTCAAACTCCTCTATTAAATAAACTCAAATAGAAAGTAAACTTTGGGTATCCTTTAGCTGGTTCTCAACAAGAAAAAAAACTTTTGAAAAGGGTTAGGGGGCTTTCACCTTTATTTAGGTCTGTTATTATATACATTAATTAGTATATGCGAAGTTTTTTTGTTCATGTGAAGGGTACTTGGAATTAATATGAAAAAATGGGATCCTACGTCGTTTCTTTACGTGCTCCAAATTTTCCTTTCATTACTAATTGACTCCATGGTTAACTCCGCTACAGGAAAGAAAAGAACCCTTAATGAATAGACATTCTAGCTAATTAAATCAATTTAAAGTTACACTATACTGGCACATTTTGAATATAAAGAGATGAGATCATGGGGCACGAAGATTTTGATAATGATTTTAGTCAAATGATTTCCAGCCCTCATTTTGAAACGTCAATGCAGCACAGTCTAATACTTATACTGTATTATGCAAAACAGACAACACTTAAACGGAGTCGGCAACGATGGCCTTTTCTGTAGCTCAAAATACATTGCCAACTAACGAAGAAATATTCACACACCACTCCCTTGAATAGGAGCACGATTACGCATTTCTAGACTAATACAATCAGGTTATTTTATTCCTATGTGTCTACCAACAGCCCTGCCGGCTTTTTCGTTTCTTTCGCAATATGAAAAATACCTACAAGCTCAAGCCGACACTCAAAACTGAACAAAAGGAAGCATATCCATTTGCAAATGCAGAAGAAGCGTAATTTGCTTCACATTATTTAATAAACAGAGCATCAATAATAGCAGGCTAATATAGATAGAAAGCGGAAACGATAAAGTGAAATCGGTATAAAATTAGGTTTGCTCAACTGCTTTCGCACCAATATAACTAGCCCAATCATAACGTTATTTTCTCATCATCAACAACTTGTTTTAGGCGATTGTGATACCCTTAACCGTGTTATGCCTCTAGTTGCATGGCATGTTCACTCTTCCATTCAAGGTTGGTTGCTTAGACTAACAAATTTACTGTTAAAAAATATTTGGTTTTCATGTAAATTATGGTTTATGTTTATCTATTTTTGAATTCTGTTCTATTATATTCCATCGATATCTCTTCTCTTTCTACCGTTAACCTATTTCTATTAGCTTCATTCAAAATTCAAACCATGATTCAAAATACTAAAAACTGAGTTGGAAACTGGTGAAGAAACGTATCATATGGTTTCGTAAGTAAGGTTTGTAACGGGTAAGAGAACTAATAAATGCTTGTGTAAACATTCCAAGTTCATGTTGGAACGACCACAGTCACGTACAAAGATCTTGTGCAATGTTTGCATGATCAACCACGTTTCAGCTCATGCACGCCTACAGTATTCTTTTCTTGTTGCATTTGAGTAGCACTTCTAAACATGTGAAAATCGGATTTTTTTTACTGAAGCTAGACTTTTCATTTGGTATTTTATAGATATTAAGCTCCTACAACAGTCATATCTTTCATTGAATTTTGGTTTGGTACTTTTTTTTAGTAAGACCGGGATAGAATTAGAAAAAGGAGCTTGGCACAGCTCATTCTTTCACTCTTGGTGACTTACTTTTTATTTTCATTTTTCATCCAGATCTTGCTCACCCACTGCGCACTTTAGTGGGAACTTGCCTGTTGTCATTTGCAGCTGGGAAACTTGTCTGATTTATTGGGTGCCAAATATTGTTGTTCGATATCTGTATTAAAACTAATTGAAATAGCTTACATTGTACTCAATACGATATACATATATACATACATATAAGTATAAGCATCCATTTACTTTCTTACTGCTTTACTAAGTGAAGAACTAAAAGGCAAAAAATAACAACCTACATTCAAAAAGGTTTCATGTTGTAATGAAAGTATGAGTGTGACCATAATATTTTAGTATACACCAAAATAAATGCCAATCTCCTACTTGCATTTTCCTTCACTACTTTTCTGATCATACTGCAATTATGAAAGGAAAAGTTTTGGCGTAGGCGTTCGTAGAATTAAACTTTACTTTGTAAATATGTCATATACATATTATAAGTATAAGTATGGTCATTGCCCTTTAGCATTTGTAGCAGGGTTTCCATTATTACTCCAAATTTCAACTTTTGGCTACACTTTCAGCCAACGGTTTTCTTTGAATCTTTGGATCTGTTTGTTCTAGGAAAGCCAAATGATAAACCAGTATCTTTCCAAACACTTGTTTGCAATGTAAATGCTAAAATAAAATTAGGCAACCGATTGATGACACAAGGCTAAGTAGGACGGTTTGGTCGGAACTTAAACCCTTCCTAACTGAGTATTCCACAACGGAAGCTAAGGTTATAAATGCGTTAACGTATTGAGCCATAGCCTACAGACACGCTTGCTTGTGATAAATTATAATTTACCTCCACTGAACTCTTCCAAGAATCGTAGATTATAACAATGTAGGTTACACATTACATTTCCTCACTGTCAGCAGGTTTTCCTAAGCTGTGTCTATGTAAACCTCGGTGGAAACTCTGAGAATTGAGGACGCAGTTAATGGAAGTGCTTCCATAATAACACATTACAGACGATACATGTGATGATGAGGAAAAGGAATTAAAAGTTTTATATAGCCCCATAAAATGTTCATGGTGTATTTTATACAACGGTTTTTCGTGGTCATGATGCCCCATTAATGAGAAAATGTGCTTTATATTACCAACAGTGAAAGTATTGACATTTACTACCACGTTGAATGGAAACACGGGCGTAAATCTTGATTTTACAAAAAAAAATTATGCCATATTTCATTTAATTACCACTTACTTCTATGAGTAAATGTGAGAGACGAGATGGAAGATAAAAGAAAGTAGTGGGAGAGAGTCACTTGAATAAAAGTTTTTAGAACGTACATAATATAATATAGCATGTACTTAAAATGTTGGAAGTCAGGTGTGTATCTAACAATCCAACATTCATTTTGAAAAAAAAATGTATTAAAAAAATTGCTAGAACTCAAGTATAGACATCTGTCATCTTTAGAAATGTTTCTTTGAGTGCTGTTTGAAACATCTTTTTGCACACTTACGAAACAAGATTATAGAATATCATCATCATCACCAACATCTTCTCCAACTTCTCTTTACATCACCTCCTTTACAAATTCACACACAATTAAATGCTCAACATTCACACATCACAAATTATATGTGCGAATTTGGAAATAAAGTATTCTGTTTCATTCAGAATCACATGGATGGAATGGATGCGTCATCCTAAAGTTTCTTTGATATTGTACTGAATCCTTCTTTTGAGGAAAAGAAAAAAAAGAATACAGTTATACTACTTCTGTCTCAAAGTAGACATGTACTTATGTGATCTCGTAGTTAATGAAAGGATGAAAGTTGGTGGGAGAGAGAGAAACGTTACCTTTTTCTAAAGAACGAAGAAAAGTTTAAAAAGAAGAAGACGAAGATAGCAATTTTCTCAACTTCTTATTTATCTATCCATCCCAGTCTCCCTAGATAGAGGCGGGAACTGACGAGAGAGAAAGGCATTGGGGAGTATTAGACACTCTAATGTTCCAAATATAGAAAGTATGTTCGTGTCAATGTCGTCGTTACCATTCATACATCAGATGGGGAGCACACAAGACGTACGCTGAAAAAGTAAGGTGATGAATAAAAAGATAAAACGAAAATGAAGCTAAAAAGCGATGATGCAAACAAGAAAAGTGGGAACAATGATTTCAACTTATATCATTATCAACTTTCTTCCTTTTCATTCTTTCATCTAACCCTCAATATAAAATCATGATGATGATGACAGTATACACACATAAGTATATATGTGCATATATCTCCTTTTTTTATTTCAATGGGATCATACCATCTGCCAGACATAATGGATAATGGAGAAACAGAAAAGTAAGGAGACAGTGTGAGAGAGAGAGAAAAGAAAGAAATCAAATGACAAATAATGATATCCTTATCCTTTATACATGTTCATAAGGTTTTTCGATCACACACTTTTGCACTTCAA
>JAANSM010003948.1:0-12056 GCA_036850725.1 Orchesella villosa | reverse complement strand
TTTTTGTTGAGAGAAGCTTTTTCCACATAATTTTTAACGAAACGAGCCAGTTTTCATAACAAGTGGTAATGGTAAAGGGTAACGAATTCTGTGGTACATGCCTCTGCTAGTTCAGCTCTGCTCTGACTGATATGATTCAAAACTTTGATATAATTTCTAAATTGCAGCAAAGCATAAACAAGTTGAACCCACCATGAAGAAGAAGAAATGCTTCCTATTACTTATAACCATAGAGTCTCTACTAACTATCAGGTATTTTTTTGTCAAAAGGTCCCAATCCCAACTACACAAAGATTACAGGTAAGAAGAAGGAGTCAAGTGGAATTTAACAAAAAACTAATCTTTTGCTCCTTCAAAAGAGTATCTAAGTAAGCACTTGTTCACATATACGTGTTTCGGATGTACAATACACAATAACAATACAGCCAAATCCACCGACTGACATACATATTTGTACATGTCTACACACACGTATTTACTATGTCCACTATGAGAAGACTCGCACTAACAAAATTCCAAAATATATGTGCATTCACACAGCAATTAAAGGATAGCTCGAGGTAAATAGAGGCAACAGTCTGTCTGGCGAAACCAAAAATTTAAATTAAGAAGGAAGGTGGGATTCGTTTTCAAAAAAAGACGGTGTTGTACCCATAAAGCTTATTTTTATTCTTTTTCCTCCTTCTTCGTTATATGTAGCTTCTCCCTTGAGGCACTTTACTTTCAAGAAGTCGCTCATAAAGAAGAGTGCGAGCAGGAGAAAAAAGAGACGGGTTTGGGATGGATATATTATTGTTACCAAATGAAATACTGCTATGTGCCCCAGCAATACACTGACAACTGAAGAGACTCTATGCCATTTATCTCTCTGTGCCTACTGACAACAAGCCTATAGGTATATAAGACATGCATTATAAATTCATAATGTTCTCGAAATGTAGATATGTACCCATACAATATTCATCCATCTAGACACTCCATGCAAGCAAGCCACCACCAACGCTTCAGTAAAAAAAAATTCATTGGAAAAAGGTCTTGTGGCAGCAATATCGTAATGCTTCATTTTATGAGCTACCACTCACTTCCACAACTTACAACTAACTACCCCTTAGAATGAGCTGGTAGAGGACGAGGACGGGGAATAAGTTTATTTGAGCTGTCGCTTAAGTGCTACCCTTTGCCTTTTATAAGGATATACGAAGGTTCCACCACCAATACTACCACCTAGAATCGGAAAAGATATTTTTGACACATAGAATGCTCCTGCTAATAGGTATAAATACTATTTATTACTGGTGTGAAAATAAAATGCACGACTGACGACCACCATTCACTATTTTCCATATGGAGTGTCGTCATACAACAGAATATACTCGTATTTACAACATGAATTTAATGCTTTTGAGGCTCTCATCATCTCACCTCATGTCGATAGTTTCAAAAAGCCAGAAAAAAGTATTAAGGGAAGCCGCCATCCATATTGATATTTATGGGAAATGGATTTTTCTCCACTAATCGTAAGTGGCAACGTGATAATAAGAAGCTAACAGTATAAAAACTCCAAAAGCAATTCAGTCGTAGAGGTATCTAAAAAGTAGCAAGCTTTGGTATTTCGTTGATCCTTCAGCACTTAAAAAGTTTTTATTGTCTTTGGTTCAAGTGAAATGGGGTTGTTTCCACCCCCGATCCTTGAAAGTATATATAATATATATTGCGCATTTCATTAGATTAGAGCGAGGCACACAGCGTAGCATTTTAGGAAATTAAACATCATGTCCTCAGTTATTGCCAATAAAATCCCATATCATTACCCAGTGCGAATTAGGTAATGTAATTTGCTGTAAAAATGTAAACCAATATCTGCACTTGGACATTATTGAATCGAAATAAAAAAAGAAGAGAGAGAGAGAGAGAGAGAGGAAAAAGTTTCTACATTCAGCTAGAAAAAGCTAATCAAGGAAATGGACACATAAGAGCAAAGCATCACCAATTTTAATTAAGTCACAAAGAGAGAACGGAGACTGCCAGATAATGGGAGACGAGTTGCTTGACTCTGTTGTAAATACAACTTGCTCAGTCATTCCTTAAAAAGAAAATAAGCTTTTGTTCTACACCAGAAAAGCATCAAGTTGTTTCAAGCTAAGCCCAAGGTTTTTAGGATCCTTTGTAGATTATGTTTAACAAAAATGAGCGAGACAGAACCAGTGGTAAACAGAAGGTTCACTCAACTAATGAGATCAAAATGTTAGCCCTTGTCTATTCCTATTACTCCAGCCAGTATTTTGTCCCTTGTTCAACAATATATAAAACGATCTTGTAGCACAACTAACTCAAATGTCTCTGCTCCACTACTCACTCTCGCTACAAGTATAAGTGCGCCCAGTTTCGGATAGAGCACACACACACACACAATTCCTATAACTTCAAATATACAAGCTCTTCTCGTGAAGTAAACGGAAATAGGTTAATTTGGAACCAGAGCCAACCCTTCTTAAGTTTTACATTTTAACATCGGAGTCCCTCCATTTTTCCCTAGCTCAAAGCCAACTTCTTACATCTAACAACCTAAGCTATGATGATGATGTAGCCAGTCGCCCTTTGCATTTTCTAATTTAGCATACTCAATACCCCATTCACGTTCTTGTATGAAGGGAAAGCAAGGAAACGTGTCTAAGCCACTATGCATGTATGAATTTGTAAGGAATACGTCCAAAAACACATCTACGACGGGCAAAAGCATATTATTTTCTAGAAAGAAAAGGGCTTCTTAGCTACTCTGCATTTGCCCTGACTTGGCATTTATATCTTTTCCTCCCCTTTAAAATAAAAACCTATTCCATTAAGTAAGCACTGTGTACTTATTTCAGTCTAGCATCATATTTGTTTGCAGGGGTGGATATAGTGGAATGCCAAGAGCCCCTGTGGACTTTTCAGGGTCCCTTTTCTACCTGTTGGGCTAGGTATATCTCATCTAAGAAGAAGGATATCTTATTTGCCATTGTTCTTTTCTCAGAAACTATTATAACCAGCTAACTAACTGCATTCCTAAACAATCCCTTATTTCTTAGCCAAGCCAAAAGCTTCTATGGTGTAAGAAAATTCTCACATCAAAAAACTATAAGAAGGGTGGTAAAATATAAGCGTGATGCATGAAAAATTCAGATCTTTCGACTATGCTGTTAAGTTATAGAGCAAATTAATGGTTGCGGGGATTTTATTAAGGAATACGAAGCATCCTGTCATGATCTTCTTACGATTAAAACTCTAACAATTTAAATAGCGACTGAACGATCAATAATCCTAAAAAGTATGATCAGACAAGACTAGTAAAACAGGCAAAAATATTTTGAGTTGATCCCTACTTCAGAACTCCCTCTCATGAGCCCTTCGGCAGTTGTAAGTTGTTTGATACACATTCGACGCATATATATTTGAAAAACAACATTAACTCTGATCAACAGCACATATTAATGGGATATTACATGCATACTTTTAGCAGTAGATCAGAACGTCATTTCTGCATCGGTATATGAGAAGCGGTTAACCTTTACAGCTTGTCGAATGTAACGCTGGCAAGAACAAAAAGAAAATCAAAGGTAAGCTTGATTTTTAAAAGGTTCTGGCTTGTACTGCATATAGTAATAACTTATGAATTTAAATTTCTCCTCTATTTTAGGCTTGAAAGTTAAGTGCAAGAAAAAGATACTAATCGAATCGAGTGAAAAATTATTACCGCTTCGTCAAAAACCTTTAAACTGGTAGCTAACATGCGAAAACCGCTCGTAAACGACACACATAAATACTACATACATTATATCTTCTAAAAGGTGAGTTGTGAGGTGATTTAAGTTGACTCTAATACTGATGATGATGCTACACACAAGCGCTTCCCTATATGTTTCACATCACAAAACCACAAACTGCCGACCATCCCAACAATACAACTAGAATGCTTGACGCCAAAGGTTTTTTCATAGATTTCACACTGTGACTTCGACAGCAAATGAACTCACGTCGATACTATGCCCATTGTTATGAAATGAAGAAGATCGGCAAGTGTGTGTGAGGGAGCCTATGGAATTTATCCCATTCTCATACTGAGAGAGCTAGTGAGTGAGCCGTTTCAGTTTAGATATATGAAAAGAATACCTTCCCTGGTTTTATTTCATTTTAAAAATACATTTTCGTTTTTGTTATGGATGAATGATTGTAGGTGGGGGAGGAGGAGGGTAACAAAACACTTTTTGCTGTGGGATTATAATACAATGGTTGATGGAACGAGAAAAATGTAAAATTTCGGAAAGTTATCAACTCCGCTCTAGGCTCTAATAGTTAGAAGTAGAAACCGTAACAAGCTTCATACACTCAACCAGTGTCCAACTTCCAACGTCTCCTACTTTATTATTACTAATACCATGTTTCTACCAACTATCTAAAAATCACCTCTTCATCTCCATTACTGCCAGCAGCAGAGAGGAGACCCACGACGTAGAAGAAAGCAAAGTAAGCATACTTACATTTTTCATCGTCAAATTGCATAATATATATCCATGATTTTATGCAGCAATTCCATTGGAACAGTAATCATTATTAAAGTTTAAAACTATATATATGACTCCAACATATGTACATCTGTCAAAATATGAGCCCATGTTTCTTTAAAATTCATACCTTCCACACAATGAATTATTTATTTGCCCGAATAGAGAAAATGTAAAATAATTACGGTTTCATATAAACAATTATTAAATCAAAAGTGACACTGCCAATTAACAAATACTAAACGCATTTAATATGTAATAACAAAATCCGTTAGTTTCCATTCCCTACATCGTAAATACATCGACTATCGACTACTCAACACAACACAACAATCAAAAGTTTTCGTGTAATTACCCACTTTAGTAAAAACTTTTTGGATATCTTACGCCAGGTGTACACTTTTAATTACTTGTCTATTGCCACTTTATTCCTTGCTTTCCGAAGGGGGGAAAATCTTCGCGTGACATTAGTTACTTTACTAGTCATCTTTCATTACGTTGCCTGCAGTGGAAGCAGAGGAAAATTTTCTGAGATGTTTCTTTTCTCTCTCTCTCTCTCTCTCTCGAAAGAAGCCCCCGTAATTCCTTTCTAATAGGGATGAAGAAATACATTTCATGGCAGACAACATTAAATTATATGAGCAAGACAAAAAAGTGAGAACAACGTTCTTATGAAGAGGGACCTTAACGAACTCTACTTCTACTTCGTCCTCTCTTGTCAACGAAATATATTCACTCTGTCATAAGTACTATGATGACAATAATTCGTTTCAATGTTTCATCATTCCCCAAGGAAAAAATACAAGAATTCTACGTCTCTTCGACATTCCCAGGTGTTCCAAAAAATGATACTTGGAGTTATATTACAAGTACATAAATGCAATATGCATTAATAAATACATTAGTTATTAGCCTGATTTTCTTGGAATGAAGCGGCCTTCATCAGGAACATTCCACATTACAAATTTTCCATCATTCATCATCCTCATTACTTTCATGGTGACATATACAACGCTCTCGCAACCATTCCACTGATCAAAACTTTCAGCGATAGATATATGAAAATGCTCTTCAACTTTCAACTGTCTTCAGTCTTATGAAACAGTAAACGTCGATTGACAGCTAAATGAATAATGAAGTGACAAAAATTCATACAAATTGCACGAGTGATAATAATTTTTTTGCTAGAAAATCTAAGCTCTATTTGAGGAAAATGAAACAAACGTACCAAGCTCTCAACCTACATCGAAAAAAGTTAATTATCGGTTTTACCATATAATTTAGTGGCATCCATATTCAGTAATAATATTCCCCCCGACCAGTAATATCAGTATCTCTGTACAAAGATAATTTACAAATGGCTTACTTAACGCATAAGATCTTCACACAATGTAATATAATATACGTACTTTGCTTCCTCCAATATTCCACTAAGACTTGATTTATCTCAGTTTTTCTACAAGTTACCCTCCAGTAATAAGTACAAACGGCAGAGCTTTCCAAGTATCAATTCGCAAAATTGACTTTTTCACTTCCCCCCTTTTGTCTTTCCTCTCTCCTCGTTTGCTTTCATCATAATGCTCAACTTTCTGACGCTATACTTCTACAATACAAAAGGAAAAACAGTGCATCGTTGAAGCATAATGCGTGACTGCACAGAAAACGGTTCAGTACAATGTAATAAGCATGCACTCACTCTCCTCTCTCTCTCTCTCTCTTTCTCATGTGATAAAAAACTGACTGGCTTCCTACAATTTTCTTACTTTTACGTTTCACATCCCATCCAAACCATGAGAAAAACGACAACTTTGTGCTCAACTAACTTATTATATATAACGTGGCAAGGAAGAAGAGGAGATCGTGGCATGATATCATCATAATATTTGATATAATATATTATGTGCTCTTTCTCTCTTTCTTTTTCTCATGCAACCCCACACTACAACTCCTTTTTCATTCTTACAATAACGTAAGTCTACTCCACAGTCTCTCTCTCTCTCTGCTGTCTGTTCGGTGTTCCCCACTACTATTCATCTCCAGTAATGTGCGTATAATAGAAAAAAAATCTTGCATGATATGATAAAGCACAGAAGCCTCGCGCTCTTCCCTTTCACTAAAAAATTGTATTGTATATATAAATTGCATATATTATATGGTGTAATATACGCCTATTGTAAACGTCTACCCTCGCTTCGTCTCGGTGAGACAATACTTACCATATTGCCTGCATTCTAATAGCATCATAACGGAGCGGCTCGAGCTTCATAAATCTTGACAAATTGTCTTTGTGAATGGGATTCCCGAGCTGTTATTAAATTTTTTAATGGTCCGAGTTGTAAAATGGATTGATTGAGTTCTACATCTCTCTCCATTTGATACTATAACTGCAATTGCTGAGCAAGCATTTTCACCAATTCCTTTGGTAATTTCATGTCTCTGCTCACAATTTAAGAGATGATACAATTTATAACTGTGTAATATCTGAGAAAAAAGGACGGAAGGGAAAGGCGTATCAGCGCGCATAATTTTTGTTGCATTTGGTTTCTTCAATATAACCTTAAATGTTTTAAAATACGACTCCTTCTACGCTCTCTATCCGATACTCCGAAGAATATATGTAAAGAAATTTTTTAAAGAACATCCTTTAGAATCGCTGCCCTTTTCCTTGCCCTTTTCAGAATTAGGAACACTTTTGAAACATGATACTGAACAGGGCATGTGACAAAATCCTTTGAGAGGCACCACTGCACAAGATTATGTTACCGGAAGTAAAGGTTTTGTTATGGTCTCGTCCGTCTCAGCGACTCATTTTCAACCTTATGAAATCTATCAAAGCATGCGTACCTGCGAAACTTGAGTAATTTTGAAAACTAAATACGTCAGTGGCAGTAGAAATTAGAAATGCTGCCTTTATTTCATTCTCACTAAAAAAAATCATAAACATCTCCATTTTAACTTAAACAAACTACATCATTTTGAAATTAAGACCTTTATTTCATAAGCTTCCTTTACCATATTTCGTATTCCAACCTTTTTCTTTGCACACACACGTGTACAACATTAGCAACACTGGAAAAGCAATATGCGTGCTACTCTACGCCACAGGCTTTTCTTTATTTGGACCACTGTTTCCATTCACTCAACATGTTTTTCCAGAAACGACCTTAAGAAACCCCCATAAGGATAAGTAAGGACAGCGACTTGTGACCACTCAACGAACCATCAATGATTCTTTCACATCTTTTCCTTTCGCCTTTTTCTTCCTCTACTGACCCGCTTCTAATAAAATGCAACTGACTGGCCTACAAAAACATTGAAGCTATTAAATACGAGTAGTGAGAGCCTGACTGTGATGTAAACTATACTATAACCTTTACATTATATATATATATGCCATATATATCCCACTGAGCAAATGTTCAAAGTGTGCGTGTGGTGTACTTGAAAATGTATGATTCTGCTAGAGTAATCTCAACATTCTTTTCACACATTCACTCTCACTAAAACCAATCCATTCACCACTAACAATGTAAGTAGCACCGCATCACCGGAACGACTGCCACCACATATTGCATTTCATTGCACTGTTTTCTAAACTGCACCTTCTTACATCTGCTCTCCTTCTTCAAGTCTTTGTCTTTGCGAACAAGGAAGCTTGTCCCATTCCAGAATGTACATTCATATATGTCTTCAAATATATATTGCATAGCTGCACACACACAAACCATTAGCAGTATATTGGTGTACACTACACCTTCAACCTTCCTCAACATTTGAGGAAAGCTTTAAAAGGGAGAAAAAGTAGAGCAGGCAGCAAACAACAACTGTGTGATTTCCAGTCAGTCAGTTGCAGTTGTGCATCTGATTTCCTCCTTTTTACATGCAAAGATGATAGTATAATGTAGTGATGATGAGAAGTGTTTTGGGATCTTTCTTTCAGAAAAGTCATACAACAGGAGGTAAGCATGCACTCACGCACTTCATCTTGCATGGGATAAAGGACACGTGGCTGTTGTGCCACCTGCCAGACACATGTTACCTTTAACCAAATAATATATATGGAACACACGTTTAAACAATATACTCGTCGTCGTGTGCAGTTGCATTATGTGTACATTTATATTTTTATATACTCTCGTGCCTCCAAAAAATCTGCTCATTTTCTCATATCAGATGGGTGGAATAGGTTTAAATAGCTCCAAACAAGTCAATGACACATTGCCAATCGTAATCATCTGTTGTCACTTCATGAATTCTCATTTATAAACAAATGCATTTTATTGTCGTAGCGTGTAGCTTTGTATCATGCATATCGATCCAGAGATGAAACAAAGGCAGTGCCAAAATAATGCCAATTCCTTTTTTTATCCAAATATAGATCTCAAACTGCTCTAAAAATGTGTATTTCCGCTGGAAATTACAAATCCAGAATACAAAATAATACTTTCTTTTATCTACAAAGTATAAAAGTATATACTTCGGTTTAAGTTCGGTTCATCCGGAATGTGAAAAAAATTGAAGCTCTCTAAGTAAGTTGCCAATGATTTCTGATGCGTCTTTTTTTTCTGCTAGCAAAAAGAACTTCCTTCCTCTTAACGATTAAAATTCCTTTCACATATCCCAAGAAGATGCCATGCCATAGATCACACCGAATTACACAACCCATCATGTAAACAGCATTCTAGAGATCCTTTTCGATAAACATAAATTATGTTTGTATGTAAGCAAAGCTCCCTAGTGAGCTTTACGGTGCAAGATAAAAAAGCGAAAAAAAGTGGAAGCCATCCAAACCTTATTTCTTGGACAACCCTGTGTATAAGTAAGTCGTATGTGTGTAACATAGCATATACAGCCTAAATATATAGTGTTGAATGTTTATATTTAATATATTAATACAACTTTACATTCTACAAAATCCCATCACCACTTTGTGAATTTTAAGCGCTTGGAGAGCATGTTTGTCGTGACTGAGTAGCAATACAGCAATGCGAGACTCATCAACATATATCAAACATTATCAGAGAAAGAGAACTTCACTTCCCTCTTAACTACTTTGGCTTCTGTATCCTACAAAAATTGTAGTAGTGTTGCAAGCGAAGATCACGCACAAAGTATATTTTGGTCTGAATCTGCCAAAACAAGGCCGTTCATTCGATTGGATTGAAGCAAGAATGTTTTTTCTATGAGCATAAATATAACTACTGAAGAAAACAAGAAAAGGAATGCCGGTAACCGCAGTAGAGACGAAAAGTAAATTCTTGAAGCTCAATTTCTAAATGTACGACATGATGAAACTGGAACTCTTCTTGAGAAGATTTTATATTAACATCCACAATATTCCAAAATACTGTTCGTTGAATGTCTTCTGCTCAAAGAAAAACTGTAACCGTCCTAAAACCCTCTTACTAAAAACCAAGATACTGTACAAAATGGCTGAGTATCATAATGACGGGAACTGAATCTTACAGAGATTGTTATGTCATAACAAACTCATTGATCACCTTTCTTTCTAAAAGCTTCTCGTAAAAAGAGTTTGTTCTGTGTGGTGCTCATTGGAAATGTTCCCTCTGAATTTTTAATACATATTAAGCCCCTTCAAAGATTGTTGAAATCTTTTGATTGCATTGAAAAATATTGAAATGTATGCATTTTCTCCACAAAAGTGTAACTTGAGACTTTACGCCCCATCCTAAGAAGGAGAGAAGCAGTCAGTTATGACTATGAAGTGGTTGCAGTAGCGTTGAAGACTTGCAACAAGCACTGAACACGGCCATTTCAAACAGGCTTGCTTCCTTTAATAAAGCTATAGAGAGACGGATTGAGTTGACAAGCGGATATGAACTACCCCTGAAACCCCTACTTCTAGAAACATTTTATTCCCTTCTCTATCCCCTTTTCTTTTGAGAAAATACCATTTTTTCTTCTCTCTTTCTACAACTCATTATATTTCATATTCGCTCATTTTCATTTCAAATCATCTCCATTTCACAAAACCTCTGAAAAGAATATAAACCCAAAGGAAGCATCCACATCTACACCCGATTCTGAATGCAAATCTTTGGTACAAACTCAGCTCCGCTCAAGATCCATGAAGATGTGAAGGGATGAGCTTGATTTGATGACGATGATTTTGATGTGAGCTACACACACACACACACTTTCATATCTCGTGTTAAAAGGAGCGGATCTCATCCATATTCACATTTATTACAGATTTTAACCATCGTATAAACTTATGAAAACGAGCGAGCGGAGAAAAAACAGGAAAAAGGCGTGGAGTGAATAGACCATTCCACATTTACTTTCTTTTTCTTCCACACATCCGCAAAGAAAATCTTTCAAGTAACTTCACTCTCTCAAATTGTTTTGTTGCTAGCTTAGATATATTCTCCTCTTTTCTTATAAATATAACCTACGATTGAAGCTCAAATTACTTCTAAATAAAGAAGGTAAAAGTGTTCTACTTCTTCTCAAACATAACAATATCATTTCATTTAAATTTGTCCGTATTAATATAAATGCAAAAATATATAACATAATAACATATTCCATACACCGTGATTTAGGCTCATGAAATTCTTTCGTAAGAGCACACGAAAATTCCTCATGCATGCATCCAAGCGTTTACCCAAGTCACATGAATGACGTGATTTTTGACCTCCTCTTTAAAAATCAAATATCTTCTCTCTCTCTCTCTTTCTTTGTCCTCGTCATCAACAACAAGATTCCTTGAAAGTTCGTATCCCACGATATGAAGATGCATATGCGCATATATATGTACGCTTGTCCTTTCCATCAGTCACTCATTTAGAACATGTTATAATTTCCTCCAAGATTTTTGCACAAAAAAAGTCAGTACATCCTGCCAAAATATTTTTTCAGCGCTTCATTTTTCACACCAAGATGCAACAGCAACCATAAGCAATGTTTCAGAAAAAGTGAGGACTAGAGAGAGAGCGAGAAAGAGAGTAGACTCCCTTTCGGTACTTCGCTTTAACTTTGTTGCCGTTGACGCATGAATACTGAATGGAAGACAAAAAATTGTTCCGTCCTTTAGGAAACAGACAAACTCTTTCATCTTCTCCTACTTCGTACATCTCTCCCTTATCACCTCACTCAACATCACCGTCCTTTCTTCGCTTTGTGACTCGCTTTTATAAATACACAAGAAAAGAACATTCTCATTTATTCAACTTACTTAGATTACATCATTTTATCAAGATAATTGGCCCTAATGTCAGTTCTCCAAGAAGCGTCTTCTTTTTTATCCTTCTATATTATTGCCAATGTACTAATGGAGCAATAGCCCTCCATCGGATTGCCTCACATTTGTACCGACGCGACGTTTGCATATAGTAACTATATTATGTTATGAGTAGACCCCGGATTTAGGTGTTCTTATATATTTTGCATCGGTAACTGTATGGTAATTCCCTTTTGGATGTGCACGATATAGATGAAAATAGGGTCTTTTAGACCAGTTTGTTTCGGCATATCCAGCATATTTTGCGATTT
>JAANSM010003947.1:0-12057 GCA_036850725.1 Orchesella villosa | reverse complement strand
AGTTAGGTTAGGATTTGAAAAATCCTTTTGCCGCGTCCCGTCGGGGCAACTGTTTACGGGATTTACCATGCTTTTTTCCCCATTTGGAAGTTGGAAGGGCGTCTTTGGGTCGGATGTAGTAACACTGTAACACGTATTTTTGTATTTTTCATGCAGTGTAGAGTGTAGTGTACATCACAATTCACAATACGAACAAAACCGCATCAAATTGACGTGATCAGAATGTGGACGTAGTATCTTATGAGGAGTGTATAACAAAAACTATATGATAAAAATTCAGTTCAATCATGAGACACAGTACTTTTTTGCATGTACTTTCTGAAGCTTACAAACTCATTGTTATTACACGTAAGCTTTAGAGCTAAGATAATGCATAAGATACACAAGAAAGTTGTTAATTGCGTCAGTTGAATAATAATTCACGTACGTCATAAAAATGCAGTCCTTTTTCAGCTAAAGAATAACTGCTTTGACACTCAAGCCCAGTAATGCACATCAAAGTAACATTACACATGGCCAAATA
Organism: Orchesella villosa; assembly: GCA_036850725.1. NCBI lineage: Eukaryota > Metazoa > Arthropoda > Collembola > Entomobryomorpha > Orchesellidae > Orchesella > Orchesella villosa. The sequence goes on along the minus strand of JAANSM010003947.1, from coordinate 11,534 downwards.
TTGTTTTATCATGAAGTTCTTCGTGAATACATTGCATAGGAATCAGTGATTGGACCGCATTCACATACAGAGTATACATAACCAGAATCTATTTTAATCGCATTGTACGTAGATGCTGATATCAATTCGTTATCGCTTCCTGTTAGTCAGGAAGATAACAACAACAAAGTAACCTTTTATAGTTTCAACCTTATATGGAAAATGGAAGGATATTTCGTTACATATGCAGTAGTACTCACTTTTTTGACAGTTTATTATAAGTGTATGTAAAGGTCTTTTGATATTTCGTTGTTTGTAGCTCATAGAGCAAAGAGTATACCTTCAATAATTAAAGTCTTGATGTAGTTAATTTAGTCTCCATTTATCGAGACTGCAGTAATCCAAATGAATGACTAATCAGACTAATATAAAGTAAATTGTACCTTTCTACATGGAACATGAAATAGAAACATCACTTCTTTCCGTAAACTACATGCATATGAAGTAGAAAGAGAAGAGCTATATTGAATCCAGGCTATTTTTAGATTTACACATATTTTGCGTTTACCCATCATAAGGCTATTTATTCAGTAAATGATTATCTCACAAAGGAATCACATTAACTCTAAATTTGATTTTCATAACTTGAACATCCAAAACGCTTTCCATACTGACCTTCCTTTTGACATTTTATGTACAAACTACGCATGACATGATTGATGTCTGACACTGACGGTTAATTTTTGAATGCGTCATCAACAAACATCACAGCACAAATATGTCATACTTTTATTACACGTCATTTACTCCAAATTAAATACACATTGATTCATACTAATTCTATTATTGCTTTTAAGTTTTAAGTTATTACGTTTCAGATGCTAAACTAGGACTAAGCTTTCAACTAGACAGAAAAAAGAAAGGGAAACAGAATGAAGTGATTGTTTGTATAAATATGCTAAAGTCTTACAAAAATGATTATAAAATATGCAGTCCCTTATAATATCCACCATTAAAAGTTTAAATGATTAAAGTATTCAAAAAGCTACACATATAATGTAAATCTTACATGTAAAATATTGAGAATTGAGCTTCTTCATTTATAGCCATTTTTCAAGGCCTGTGGATTGTAGATAAGACAAACTTATGGATTTCCAGGCGGACTCACAGCACAAACAAAAAGAATTGTTTGGTCTTCCGGGTTTTTATATGGTCCTTTCTCTCCGAAATTTCGTATACCGTCCACGCAGAAGTTGTATGTACTGAAAGCACTCTCAATCAGTTCTCCCGACGCATCACGAATATTCGGATGTTTGTAAATTACTTTACCATCCTGCCTCAACTTGAATCTGTGATTGAATAAAATTTGAATAAATCGAAATATAATTACATATCAAGTCTGAAATTGATCAAGATTATTTCAATAGAAATAGCAACTTACTCCAAATTTATCTGAGCCAAAGGATTCATGAACTGAACTACATTGCTGCTGAATGGAAAAACTAATGTGACGTTCTTATAGCAGCTGTATTGAAACTTTGGAGGATATTTTTGCAATAAATGAGGTGTCATGCTTTCTAGCTCGTTATCTGAAACTTTCGTCGTCATATTTTTGTGCAAAACTGGGTTAAATGGAGTATCCTCTGAAGACAAGGGCACACAACCTCGTTTCTTCCCACCTACCCCGAGACTATACTACTTCATCTGGTGCACAGCATTTTTGAATACATGGCGTCTGTGGATCCGAGCAGTTAGTTTTGCAAACAAGAACTTCTACAATGTTTGGGAAAACCCTGAAAATAAAATGCAAGCATTAACATCATATAGATACTTGAAATTACCGAGTATCCCTTTCATATTCCATTTTTTTAATGAACAAATTATTTTACCCATTCACGCAAAATTCTCCATCCCTATAATAATCATTTCCCATTTTTAACATTCCGTCAGGCATCAGAACTGGCTCAACTGGAGATAAAAGTTTTCCCAAGTTGTGTACAAATGCTTTGGTCCATTTTTGACATTTTAGGGGCTTGACTGCCAACCTAAAAGTGTAAAATATTAAGCATGTAACGCTTCTGGAATCCTATTCAGTGTGTTTTACTTAGCATTGATTGATGATCAAACTTACCTGAACTTCGTTATTTTGTGAGTATGCATGAAGTTTGGAGAAGCAATCCATAAACTCGATGTTGAATTCATTTCAGTAACGTCTTTCAATTGGTTTCCTATACCAGAGGATTTACAATGATGCGAAATTTCATTCGCATCGTCGTCATCCGCGTCTGGATCTATTGGACAACATACTGGAAGAATTGGAGGTGGCAATGGAGGTCTTGTGGTGGTAGGAATCGGAGTTGTTGAGCTGGTCGTTGTAGTTGCTCTCGTCGTCGTTGGAGCAGTCGCTTTCTCCGTTGTGGTCGTGGTTGTTGTTGGAATGGGAGTTGTGGTAGTCGGTTTTTCTGTAGTTGTCGTTGTGGTGGTTGTTGGCGTTGTTGTCGTTGTAGTGGTTGTTGGTGTCGTTGTTGTGGTTGTTGGTGTCGTTGTTGTGGTTGTTGGTGTCGTTGTAGTAGTTGTTGGCGTCGTTGTTGTGGTCGGCCTCGTTGTAGTTGTAGTTGGTCTCGTGGTGGTAGTCGTCGTTGTGGTGGTAGTTGGTGCTGTGGTGGTAGTAGGTGTTGGGGTTGTAGTTGGTGTCGTGGTGGTGGTTGGTGTCGTAGTTGTTGTTGGTGGCATCGTTGTGGTGGGTGTCGGTGTAGTTGTAGTGACTCTATTTGCCGAAGATATTTTATTATTCGAAGCAGACACAATCAAATTGTCTTTGTAAGATTCAAGTTCTGTAAGATAAAAAAAATGTTACGCATAATTTTTTTGCATTGCTTATTATAAGTATACATAAATATATTCAACAGTTTGTTATGCTTTACCCTCTGCAGCACCCAAACATAAAAATAAGACTGTTTGCTCTTCTAAATTCATAAATGGTAATGTTTCTCCATAATTTTGCACTCCATCAATACAGTATTTTGTAGTCCTCATCGATTTCGAAATGGCAACAATTCCGGGCGATTCACTCGGATTCATGAGCCATCCATCTTTACGCATCTTAAATCTGGTTATAAAACATAATTTTTATGTTTAAGTAAGATCATTCTTGAATGCTTAAGATTTTATTTGTGTGTTGTTTTAAGAAACTTACTTTAACTCAGAAAATGGATATCGCAACACTGCAGCCAGAAAATCTGCCACTTGTTTACCAAACGGAAAAACTGTCGTAGCGTTTCTTGGACAGTTATGCCGGAAACTCGTGGGATTAGATTGAATGACATGAGGTCGAATTCCAGCTTCATTTAGTTGTTTAACAGTCAGTCTTCCCCCTTCGTCGTCGTAAAGGGTAGGAGTCCAAATCGATTCATTTCTTCTGGGATCCATTCGCAAGCATCCACCTCGTTGTCCAGCCATTCCCATACTGTATATTTCATCATAGCCACAACATTTGTGTAGGCATGGAGTGTCTGGATTGGTGCAGTTGATTTTACAAATGTGAACTTCAAGAATATTTTCATTTTCCCTAAAGTAAAACACATTTTTTATCCATTTCAATATTTCATGATTATCATCTTCATAGTGGAATTCTGCAGGCATTGTTAAACAAAGCATTAACTATTCCCTTTCCGCATTTGAAAATAACTTTTACTTTTGAAATTTAAAACTTATATTGCTAAAAAGAACTATGCCACATCACTTGATTGCAATACACTTTTAAAATCATTAAAATATGCAAAGTTTAAGTTGTTAGTATTGATTTTCATAAATCACTGTATCACAATGCCCCATACTTTATATGAAAATATGTTAGCTAACAACATGCAAAAAAAACAATTGGGTTTCTAATTGCAAAATCATAATTAAGAAAATCGTAGCTGATTACATTACTTGAAGTCAATTTTAGTGAAAGGAGCTAGAAAAAACAAGATCTATAGAAGCTACAACTACAAGCTACTTCATTAATGTCATTCGGTCTGTGAAATTACAGTACTTTGTTTGTACAGAGCCTCTGTACCAAGATTCTTTGTAACGTGATTTAATTTTCTTGATAGCTTTGGTGAAACAGTGATCACGATCACTAAAAGTACAAGTGTATAATACACGCATTCTATCATGCATGCATGTCAAACGACATGTGCACTTGAATTACAAAAATTGCAGCATGACAAGGTTTTTCATAGAATTTTCTTTTTGATTTTAGGAGTGAGGAGGAGTATTAGAAATCTATTGGGATGGGATATGCGCTTGCATTTATTGGTAGTGTGTTGGAAAAAAACTTTGAACCTAATGTGCATGTTGGAGTAACCAATAGCCTTTTTCAATAGTAATTTACGTCTACTGTTTTTTGAACGTAGAGTCTCTAATCTCTAACTTGGATTTCTTTATAATTATTGGGATATAGGGTTAGCACTAAAATATGTTGTGCAGTATCAAGTTCAACTAACTCATTAAGTCTTAGCCTTCGTTTACAGTAAAGTATAAGTAGTCAAATTTCAATGATAAATACGGACAATAATGAATAGAGTATTTTAACACAAGAAGCCCAATTATCTGCTTACCCGGTTCCTCGAATGCAATATTCATTTTGGTGATAATACTCATTTTTATATTTCAGCATTCCATCTGGAAGAAAGGTATCTGGGGAATTAGCAATCCCTGCAGCCGAAGTCAATGGTAGTTGTCCAATAAACTTTCCATCCTTGCAACCTGGAGTTGCAGTTTGTAATCTATAAGTAGAATGCAATAAATTCTAAAAATTGGCACAGTATTATTGTGTACTAAATATAATAATTATTAAGATGTAATAAGCGATTATTCAAACGAATTACAAACACCCAATTAGCCATTGCCATTTGTAATTGTCGTACAATATTAATTAGGTCTAATTTTTTACAAGTGTCGAAAACCGTATACCTATAAATTACCTTAAATTGTGTCACACACTACCAAAATTGCTATCAATTTGATATTGTTACAAGATAAGTTTTGAAAAAAGTAGTATGCAACTGTAAAGTTTCATCTCATGAATAATTTAACTTGTGACTTGTGCAGTTAGCTAGTAACATAACATATTTCTTCATTGTATTTTAATTTTATACTGCTTTATCATATTGCAGATCACATCCGGTTTTCCTCAGTACACAAACCTGATCTAATTTCATTTGTCATTTTTCACTTTATTAGAAAAAAATCCAGAACTAAATTAAAAATATTATTTTTGTTTGTGCTCTAAATAACTATGAGGTGACAGGCGCCCAATCTAAATATACTTGCATAAAGCATTGAGGTAGACATATAAGGTGCCACAGGTCATCAGTTGGCCAGGGATGAACTTTTAATATTTATAATTTGCTTCTTATTTCATTTTTACAAGCAACAATAACGTAGCGTAAGAAATATAAGGTACATTTTACAGCATCCACGACTGAAATTTTGAACTAAATAACATGTTTAATGACATGCAAGTGGCAGTAATGGATATCCGGTCGCAGAAAATAAAAATTGGAAAATAATCTATAATATTTTTCATCCCAGAAAAAGACATGTTTTTCTGATTTGCATTACTTGCCACTTGTAGCTTATATATAGGAAAGGCCATGCGACAACGCGCAACAGCGACAAGTGAAAGGGAGGGGTTACTCTCCTATACCTGACACAAAGAGCAGACTTGCTTGTCAGTTACCTGTTTTGGAATTACAAATTAGGAATACACTCTTCCTTTGCTTGCTGATATACCTCTTGAACAGCACAATTTAAAAAAGATCACAAATGCAATACATAATACAATGTATGTTGCATTACAAGTAAGACTGCCTAAAATTATTCATGAATCGAAATCGACGATGTTATCGCTGCTGAAATAATTCAAGCAAAGCGAAACTAAACCAGAATCGAAGCTGTCGTGTCATACGCGCACTACAAAACTGCATTCCCTTGTCTTGACTTGACATAATTGTAATAAAACTCAATAATGATTTACAATTTATGTAATGGTGCAGCTTACACAACATAAAGGAATCGAGAAATTGATTATCGAATGATGAATGAGATGATCAGCATCATTAAGAGAGTTGAGTTGATGATGAGTCATATAAAATAGATCATTATAATGATGGATGGTAGTCGGAACTCGGAAGTTACTATCAAGATGAATGTAACAAGTGCCTACTAAACCCGGCCAATGAAAGAGATCTGCCTACAATTGCACTCAATCTATATTAAATTTCAATAACCACTATACGGAAGGATAGATGCTCGTGGAATATTTGTCATATATAATTTCGTGACATAAAAATATCAATGATGTTGTTAAAGTTGTTAATATCAGTTCATTTATGTTCTTTTGAATGTATTGATATTTAAATGATACGCTGACCATTGGTAAAAATATTGTTTTGAATAGGCTGACGATCATCGCAGTCCTTGATTTTATCAGCTTCAGTCTTGGGTGGGATTAACATTCTCACGATATTGAATGATTTAGATAATTTTGGACACGCATACTAATCACAGAATTACTCAAATAAATTTCGGAATCTGATCAGCAGATAGAAAAATAATGTGTCGATGGTCTTGTGACATCATGAATGTAAATTTAACCTCTCGTTACCAAACGTATTTGTATGAAAATTATTACTTCGTCATTACCTGCTGAAATTGTATGGATTGTGAATGGGGGAAGTGTAATACAAACAATTAAATGAAGGAATTGATATGCAGTAACGGAGTGTTTGGTGTTTGAAACTTTGGTATAGCCTTACAAAGATGACAATTTATTATCTACAAACGGAGATTTTTCAAATTTTCGATACTTGAGTGGTATCCTGCAGACTACTCTCAGTATATGTGGTATGTAGTTTTTCTCGTTTTGTGTTCATATCATCAATCACAGCCATTAAAATGTTTGAACAACTAAATTGATATAAATCATATACATTAAAATTGCGTGTTTTCACTTACGAAAACTTTGTCGCCAATCCAGTTGCCACAAGATGTGATGGAGCATTCCAAATTGCATTTTGGCTTCCCAGTAACAACAAATGGTGTTCTTCTGTGGTATCACAGCTTCCTACAAATTTGTTTCCGGAAGCACGCACATTATCACAACACACGGGCAATTTTGGCAAAATTACCGGATCAGGGGTCGTCGTTGTTGTAGTTGGAATAGTAGTTGTTGGAATAGTAGTAGTCGTGGTAGTCGTTTTTTCTGTTGTTGTAGTAGTTGTGGGGGTTGTTGAAGGTGTTCTGGTGGTGGTTCGCGTTGTTGTAGTTGTTGGAGTTGATGTAGTTGTGGAAGGTATTGTTGAAGGAAACGTTGTCGTTTCTGGTTGCCGAAATAGAACCTTCGTAGCATCATGAATTTTATCAGTAACTTTCTTAATGCTACTCTCACTCGTGCTTGTGTGTTACAATACTGATATTCTTAGGGGCTAAAAAACTGGCACTTCCGGAAGTCGCTATTTCAGAATTAATAAAATTTCTCAAGCTTCCTCCAGGAATCCCATGTTCCATCAAGTTGTAGACTAAAATCACTGCAGCTGGAATTAACGTAACTGCTAACGCGGCACCGGTATTAAGCGGCATTTTGAATGTCTTGAAGAACCTTCAGTCCAATATTTCCGGCTCTTTCCACGGCACAAATGTCTTCTAGTAATGCTAAGATTTTGAAGCTCACTTACTTGGTAATCATGACTAGATGATATTTTTTATGAATTTCGTTTACTGGCGATTCTTGTTTTTACAATCAAGCATTTTTACAACGATGATGATGATGATTATATGATGCGTGCCTAGCGTATGATGCAGGGGGTGTTTGGACTTGCACTTTCTCTAAAGGCAGTCGACAACTTGTTGTGACTTCTGTGAACCCTTCTATAAGACTATCGCCAATTGTGGTCCTGCTCTCGGCCCTCCTAAATGAAATTTTTTTACCTACTGAAAACTACTTGATTTATGTATGTTACTCGAATTAAAGGAAGAATATCAAATTTTACCAACAATGAACATATTACGTGTGTGTCAATGTGCATGTTGTGTTACATTCTTACATTACATTGGATTGTATGAAATGAATGAAAGTTATCGTACCTAGATGGATTACATATTTGCAATTGCAAACGCGTTTGGGTCAAGTCAAACTGTCAACCAAACGTGGCATTGCTACATGCATCACTATTTAAGTAACATTGTAAACAATTTATTTATTATAATTATTTGCTTTTTACGCAGGGTCTTAGGAGGAGCAACAATGCATAATAGCAGACTCATTTGATTGGTAATTGACTGAGCTTTCGGCTTTCATCAGCTCGGAATCTTCAGACACGTCTAGGTCTATTATTTTGTCTTTAGAAATGAACCATGCCACCTGCGGTGATCGACATCGCCATGCTCCTATGCGTAAGGCAATTTTTAAGAAAAAGTTGCGTTTGTGCATACAATATCTGGCACTAATTTTACTACTAACCTACGATTTCCTGGTTTAGTTAAATGTTAAAAAACATGCTATTAGTACTTTGATTAGTATTTACTTTCGCTGATTCAAACAATTTCTCTGAAATCATTGTGTATTCATTATAGTTTACTTATACTTATGAATAATTTTCATAACCATGTCATATTTCAGGCATTTTTGTAGTTCAGGCTTATTCTACCAACAACCCAATGAATAATGTGCAGTTTATTATCAATTTATTAATGAGTAAATATAACTGAAAATGAGAGATCGAAGTTACGGATGGAGTAAGCTAAATTCTAACTTTTATAAAACTGCATGAGCTACTTTTTAAGTGAATTATCAAATTACTGGCCTGATTCTCAATGATCTCAAAACTTGCATTGATGACATGCAAAGCAATAATACAAAGAAATTGCGATTTTATGTTATGTATGGAGCCTACACACCTGTAATCTGCATTAATGCATTTCTACTATGTAACATACATATTCAATATTATTAGATTGTAGTGGCACCAAAAGTGGCTCTTAAATTTTTTTTTACGGATGGAGTAAGCTAAATTCTAACTTTTATAAAACTGCATGAGCTACTTTTTAAGTGAATTATCAAATTACTGGCCTAATTCTCAATGATCTCAAAACTTGCATTGATGACATGCGAAGCAATAATACGAAGAAATTGCGATTTTACATCATGTATGGAGCCTACACACCTGTAATCTGCATTAATGCATTTCTACTATGTAACATACATATTCAATATTATTAGATTGTAGTGGCACCAAAAGTGGCTCTTAAATTTTTTTTGAATAATTTGTACTAAGAAAGTACCAATAGTTGTTGGAAACATATAGTTTACTGCATTCGTAGAACTATTGCTATTGCTAAATGATCCAACTTCCTGTTGTCCTTACTGCAAAGTATGGCACCTTGCATTTTTAATAATTTCAGTTTTGACGAATTGATTTTGTCATTCCAATCTAACGACATTTTCATTTTCAGACGGCGACGGTAACTGAAATTTATATGACCAGCGTCAGTTCGCATAAACATACTAGTCCAAGAATGACTTGTTTAATATCATACATCACATCTTTACACAAATTTTTACACCCATTTAGTTTGTGAATTAAACGTGCTTCACATACATAAACTTTATAGCCCGTTACAATACACAGTCTGAGAAGAAAGCGGCATTATAGTTTATTGTGTTAAGATAATTGATTGACATAACGCACAAACACAACAGAAAGTCAAACACTTTAACATTCTAAGCCTAACCAGAGTTTCCTATATTCAAAAAAATACATGCGATCGATTCGTTCACATATTAGACGATTATCAGAAATGCGTAAAATTGTGTTGAATCCATCGTTAACTAACCCACAAACATTTGCTTTAATAACCGCAGGGCATTTAGCTAGACAAAACGACGTAATAAGTTACAAAAAAATCGTCATATATCATATCAGTCATCATCATCATTACGCATACTAGAGTCCACCTTAAACATCTTGTAATTCTCACTGTTGACCATGCTCGTTATAACTTATATGTATAGCTTCTGCAAGAAACGCATCAAACGCATCAATTATCCATTAAGGTTTGATTTCGCTTGACTTAAAGTTTCGAATGTTGCAATTTTGTGATGTTGAGAACATGATGGTATTGCAAGATTCATATTCTTGTTGAAGGTGAAGATCACAATCTTCTTCTTCCAATTTCTTCATTTCATTCACATTTCATGTTGATTTCCTTGCATGTTCATGATCTCTCTGCAAACGGCAAAGAAACGCATTTTGAATGTTTATATGTTTATGAATTCTGCAGAGGTGCAACTCAACTCTCAAGTGCAAGTGATCGCATCAAACGCATCAATTATCCATTAAGGGTTGATTTCGCTTGACTTAAAGTTTCGAATGTTGCAATTGTGATGTTGAGAACATGATAGTATTGCAAGATTCATATTCTTGTTGAAGGTGAAGATCACAATCTTCTTCTTCCAATTTCTTTATTTCATTCACATTTCATGTTGATTTCTTTGCATGTACATGATCTCTCTGCAAACGGCAAAGAAACGCATTTTGAATGTTTATATGTTTATGAATTCTGCAGAGGTGCAACTCAACTCTTAAGTGCAAGTGAGAGTGAGAGTCAAATATGATATCACACACACTACTGAACTACATTCAACATAAGAGTTGGAGTTAGAACAAATGCGTACATATTAGGGATATAATATACATAGGCATGAGAATACTAAGATTCTAACGTTTCCTTGCAAAGTTGAAATTCAGGTTTTCGCAGATTGCATCTTTCAAAAGTTTTTTCAGCCTCGGCACGGCCTTCCATAATAAGTTGAACTTATATTAAAAGGTTTTTTTGCCTACAAATTTCCAAATACGTTAATAAATGTACCTATGACCTATACCTATGTACATACTTAAATGCCTGTATATTGCGCATGATTAATGCATATATATATGAATAATATATACACAAATATTATAGACGAGAAGTCACTTCCACTTGTAACTTTAAAAACGAAATCGAAGTAAAGTTGTTGGTAGGGACTTGGGATTAGTTAGAGATCATCAACATCATTCATCACTACTGTCTATTCTCAACTTCAACCGTTTTTTACTAATTGCGAAGTGTGCCGCTTGCTCGTCTACAAAAAGGTTTATAATTACGTCCAAACCCTCTTTCATATTTCAGACCCCTTAAAATTTTTCATTTTTACGCAAAATATATTGTGCTACATACATAACTAATATTTAAATGAATGTGAATGTCACATTAAAAATAAAATTACCTTTGATTTGCCCATTTAATCTGAAAATGACTTCTCTCTTCTTCTTCTTACTTCTCATCTCACGAGCCAGACTTGCTTTAGTTGTTAGTGTATGTCGCAAACTTGCAAATTCTCTTCATTCAAATAACCAGAAATGATACCGACAAAAGCTGAAACTCCGACCTACGACACAAATTATGAAAATGAAAATTGACGTAAACCAAATTGGAGTCGATGAGTTTCAAATTTTCGAAAATGAAAG
>JAANSM010003946.1:0-12060 GCA_036850725.1 Orchesella villosa | reverse complement strand
TTGAATGATTGAGTTTTTGTAAAACAATATTTAAATTGTTGTTGAATGTTTTCATATGATTCAAATTGAAATCGAGAGTATTATACGTTCCGAGAACTGTAGTTTTGCGTTTGATTGCTTGCAGATGTCATGAATATGATTTCACCTTCCTGTGAAAATAGGTATTACATATATACTAAATATTTCGATGCCATAAGGGTTGCGAAAGAAAAAAATGTCCACTTAATAAAGGTGTATACACTGCTATATTATGTACCTATATAAGTTTAAAGCTAAAAGCCATACTTGGAAAGCTATATATTACTTTGGTTTTTGCATAACGACTTTTACCATTTGTAGCATTAACGATCACTCCGGTCGTAGTAAATATCAGTTTCTCAATCATATCCAGTGTTTCATCATACTTGAAAAACACTTCATTTATGGATATGGATAATAATAGCATATACAATGGTTACGCTTGTTTTGTTCAAGTGGTTGCATAACCAACCATGAAGCTTTACTATGGGACTGTGGTAAACTATGGATCATATATTGTTGAGTAATTAGCGGTTGAATGGTTGAATTAGGGAGATATGCTGGAATCAGTTCGTTAGTAGCACAGGGCACAGACCAGAAGAGGATTTTGGAGAAATGAAGGGCTGACCCATGTAAAGTATAAGCACACATGTTCGGTTACTTTCTTGTTCAAATATTTAACGTGTTTATTAAGTTTACTCGGGAAATTTTTAGTCTATTTGGATTGTGACATACACGAATGAATTTTGGATTGGCTTAAAATGTTGAATGTAGGAGTTATTCCATACCTATTTCTATGTGGGCTTCAAAATTATTGTGTTGGAGTTGGATTGAGCTATAAATTAGGAACATAATGAAATGCAAAATCCACCAGAGCTATAGTTTAGTATAAACACACAAACTTCCGTTGAACTGCTGGCTTGAAGGTAAATAAATTTTCAAAATGCAGTGGCCGTGTACTAGAAAATGATTTGTTGATGTTTTACATTTCGTCATTCGTTGGCTGTTGGCTACGTTTTATATTCCACGCGCGAACATCCGTTTGCGTGAGTTTTGAATTAATCGGTAGTAGATCTTTAATGTTCACCTTGATATTGCATTCCAATTGGCACTACAATTTACAACATAATATACGGATATTATACCCCAAGCCTATCACAAAAGGTCATCAAATTCAAATTATGATGGCAGAACAAATGGACATTTAATTACTTGTGGCTATTTCACTACCCTCCGGCTATATATCCACACTTCGGTCGACGTCGACATCCTACAAGTTGGAAGTTGACTGAACGAAGCTGCAAAACAAGGCCGTGAACATGAAATTTATTGGTGCAGTAAAAAGTAAAGAATGAAACTGTTTCATCTAGTACTCCTACACAAAGTTGCGTATTCTATACCAACTTTCACAACGAAGCCATTCAATTGAACAAATGAAAAAAATCGTAGGCATTAAACTTGTAAAAAGCAATCTTTAGAGTTTGGAATAAGTACAAACAAGCATTCATGAGGAATCCTACTTTTTTTTAATCTTACGACGCAGGCAGCATAATGCGCACATCTAATGTCCGTTCCAATTTCCAACTTCCATATGAATAAAATTGTACATCGTTATTCTATGTTGCTTTCCCCATTTTATAAAGTATGCAAATCCACTAAGTTTTTCTCCTTTGGGTGAGATACTACCACAAGTAAACATTTTTCAGGCACACACACTACTACTACGGCACCTCTCAGGAGAGTAATACAATGTCGTGTAGACAGCACTTTATTTTCTTAGTTTGAACAAAAAGAATCTTTGTCGAAATTAAAATGCGTTGTTTGTCTGTCTGTCTTTACCATTGAAATTTCTACATAATAATTCATCAAAATAAGAGGAAAAAAAACAATATAAAAATCAGGCCTAAATCAGGACTTATATAAGACAATTAGCTTAAAAATAGCAAATCATAACTATAACTAATAAAAAATCCCATGCTTTTAATAGGCTTTCCACACGCTTAAATACGCAGTAAACATTTGGTTGATTCTACTACCGCATAAAAAAGGGACAGGTGGGATCGTCCCTGTCTTCAATGTTGCATGAATTTTCTCATCCTTCTATCAGAAAGTAAGAAAACAATTTCAGCTTATGCATTTTTTTACTCTCTCTCTCTCTCTCTTTCTGTCTCGTGTTAGAAATGGGCTCGTTACTCTTCCTTCAAAATCAAGCTCTAGTTTCCCTCTGCCTCAATGTATGGCTTTAGTGTAAGCCCACTTGAGCGATTCGATTCTCAGAATGGGGAAATATGTAGGTAAATTGAAAGAAAGTTTAGCACGTAACACTTTTTCTCAATTTTTTTTTCTTGAGTTGAGCAAACTTGAGTTCAAGGTACGTCTTAAAACGTGCAACTACGTATAATACGTATGCACATCACACCTCACACCCCACAATATAATTTTTAACACCATATCTCACTACCCAAATAACCGATATTACAAGCACTTATCCAAATGACCTGGCTCCTCTCTATTCCCTTGATGCATAGGGAAAATATGGAAGATATATAACGGGAGAGGAGGGAAAAGGATGAATAAGGAAGCGAAAAAATTGTCAAGATCTTTCGTGAATGCAAGAGTGAGCGATATTCCTATTTGTATGTAGTTTTAGGTCATCCAATGCAATATTATCATGTGGTCTTGTATGCAATGTGGATGTGGACTAGTGTTCCAGAGAGGAAGAATGATGTGGAGAGGAACCACTTTATTATGCTATGCTACAATGCTTTATGATTATGGGATGCTTGAAGGAAATAGAAAAAAGTACATTTTCATTGTGTATATTATAAGAACGTTTAGGCTTAAGGCCCCTTTCTATAGACATGTTCTCATCATGTGCTTCAACTAATGACAATTATTTAGAGCGAAAGTACAATAAAGAGGTCGTCACATCACGTGGTGATGGGATGATGATTATGATGATATTGTGGTCTTGTAGGTATATAATATAAAAAACTGAAAACCTTTTCGTTTCATAAAAGATCAGATTGTCTCCTTTATCAATATAATATACACGTTTTTAGGCTTAAGGCCCCTCTTTCTATAGACATGTTCTCATCATGTGCTTCAACTAATGACAATTATTTAGAGCGAAAGTACAATAAAGAGGTCGTCACATCACGTGGTGATGGGGTGATGATGATCATGGTGATATTGTGGGCTTGTAGGTATATAATATAAAAAACTGAAAACCTTTTCGTTTCATAAAAGATCAGATTGTCTCCTTTATCAATATAATATACACGTTTTGTTCTGCACTTGCACTAGATATGCATTGTTGCTGCAGCCAAAGCCAAGCCAGCTGTCGTATTAAATGGTCTGTCACAATCATAATCACATCTGTGTCACTTTAAGGATTTTGCATATAATCTCTTCTCCTTCGCAGATAACACTCAAAAGTTGGCTCACCGTGACTTCAATATGTTGGTGCGGCTTGGGAATATACTTAAGTAGAAAGTAGGTACGCGCATATCTGTCTTTTTGCTCAAAATATGGATGATATTTTTGTTGAACTGGATTGAAGAAATGGACGGGATTAGAATAAAGTATTGGACTTTTTCTGGAGAAAATAAATGCTCAACATTGAGCAATGCATAAGAAAAGAGTTAAAATTTGTAACCTCAGATTGGGCCGTAATGTAGATAAAAAGGCAAAGCCTAGCATTTTAATGTAATGGAATAGTTTAATATAATATTCTTTCTACTTGACTGCTGTATTAAGTACCAACAATTTGTGTACTTTGACTTCGATTCAGCAAAATGGAAAGTTCCATAAAATGAATTACTCAGGCAAAGTTTATCCCATTTTTACAGCAGAGTTTTATAATATTCCGAAATATCTAAAATTCATTTGAAAAAAAATCACGTTTGCGAAAATGTTAACATATAGTTAGATTAAAAACTGTAACCAAATTGCTGATGAACTAATTAAGTGTCGCAACAACTTTTTTGTATTGGGATTCAATTTAAATCGCAGCGGAGGTATGTATGAATAGATTATACTATACTTATATCTCTATATTATGGAAACTAACTTTAATAAAATCGTTTTAAAAGTGAACACCATGCATTAACCATCTCATATGCGAGCGGACTGACAAGCAGTGTGAAACCTTTAATGGAAAAAGAAAGCTTTCATCTTTAAATACTTCTAAAAAATGTAAAAAATGTATAAGGATGGTCGGATGTCTGTTAAAATATTACACTTATCTTATCGTAAGTAGCAAAGTTTGTTCCACGTCCACGTTTTGATAAAACGAGAGAGGAAATGCAAATTTTCCTCTACTCAACTTCCTTTCCAGTCAGGCCTGCTTTTTCGTTATTGCCAGTGGCGAAATTCTTCACGTTTTCATCTTATTTTCATTAACTTTCTTGAAATTTTTTTTATCGAAAAGTTGTTTGTCTTGAAGGGAAAGAAATCTAATGAGTAATAATGATACTATAGGAAATGATAGATAAACGTGATAGCTTTGAGGAAGAATGATCAAGGAAGTTTACAAATCACTAACCATTTTTTTTACAACTTACGCAATCATAAGAAAACAAAATACGTATAAAATTTTGTTAAATGTGGAATACTAATTGTTCTCAGAATTCATCTACACCCGCAAATGTCAAAGTTGAAATAACCTCATAAAATATTCAATTCGAGTTGGAATTGTGAAGCAGATAATTATTGCACTTACAGCTTACAAACCAGGGAACCCCAATTCCCAAATCCCAATCATAATGAAAGAAACCAATGTGTTGGATATAGGTACACAGCTCTAAGCCCACCTGTCATTTACCTATATTTTTAATTAATACTAGGATTCGTTTTATTTGTATACCTTTTGCCATTCATCTTTTATTTATATTTCCCAGGAGAAAGCGTATATATACGGTGTGGGAAGGCTCATTAAATTTGAAGAACACATGTGTATTAAATTCCTAATAATTTAAGCATGGTGCCCACGTCATCCGTAAAAGCGAGCTTCAAATTAAATCATAATGCATACATAGTACATATATATATTCATTGCAACACACACTTTTCTAAATTATGATGATACGTTGCCTTCATAAAATGTCTCGACTTTGACTTGATTGCAAATTCTAACTTGCCACCCCCGTTGATCCCAAATGATTCCTTTCCTTTCCGTTCCCTATTAATCCAAATAATGCAGTTGTGACATCACTACACAAACATAACAGAAAATACCAACACCAACAAAATACAACGTTAAAATACATATTGCAACATCTAACTTTCCTCCAGTTTTTTTTACAGTTACACGTTACACCACACCATACCACCAACGTTGCTCCCACAACCTCATGTTGGTTTTCTTTTTCTTACTCCCACTCCCACCACACTGTAGTTTTCATTCGTCAACAATGCTTCTGTCTCCATCTCCCAAAAGCTTTTCCCATGGCGTGTGTGGGCGGGTTAAATCAATACACATTAGTATTAATAATATTAATAAACATTTCTGAGAATGCTTTCATAATGTTAATATGAATGACCGAAACAGCACCCATATAATCTGTCGGTCCGGTTGGCATCTACGGCAGGCCTATGCCTATAAGTATTGTCGCCTAGATTCTTATCCAAAAGCATTATATTTCAGAAAAATTTTAATATCCATTTTTCGCAGAATCGGCTAAAGGCATTAGTATTATTTATATGAGCTGCGGCAGCATGGATTTCCTTATCACATCAGTAATATTGGAAGTAAGCACTACCAACTTCCATTTCCATCCCCATCAAACTTTATTTCTCACTCTAACTCTCAAGCTATTAGCTATATATTATATCCCAACTGCTAACTGAGCTATATAGAGGTATATCTTTAGTGGGATGGTGTATGTGTAGCATGGAGCGCTGGTCGATGCTAGGTCAGACAAGAGAAACAGAACAGCCGGGCAAAATGATTGATGCTTGTCTGACACTTAGCCTATTTGAAACTGTCATGTCCCGAGGAACTCCTAGAAGCAGAGGATATAGGGAAACCGTATACTCTATACACACTCTACACACGCAGTCAGTCAACGGAGCTCCACTACTCCCATTAATTTTGAAATGTTCAGCTTTAGCAAATTTTACCCCATATTTTCTGTATACAAAAGCCTAATAGCCTAGCAATAAGAAACAGACGGCTACAAGTGAGTGGCATAATGGCACAACCAGAATGTTATTATATATTATAAATGTTGGCCACCCGTGTGTGTGTGTGTGTGTGTGTGTGTATAGAGGATAGTTGTTGGCGTTGGAGTTTTGAGGATGGGATAGAAGATGGGAATGGATAAATACGCAGATTGTAATATGCAACTTGAGGGAAACTAGAGAGAGAGAGAGAGTGAGTGAGCTTACAAACTTTGTTGCAACATTGTCCTTCTTCTGCCTTCTTATCCTATACATCTTTTGGAAACCGATGACGGGCATAAAAAAGTTTAACGTTTTCTCCCAAGAGATGCTAAAACTCCATCTGCACCTGAATACTTTTCTTCTCTGTGCATAGATATAGCTCGACACACACATACTTACCTAAAAGGGAACAGACACCTTTCTCTTTTCATTCAGAAATTCACTAATGGAATGAGACACGGAAGGCTTCCCCTTGAACATTGAATACAATTCGTGCTGGGTATACACACAAAAAACGATATTTCAGCATATTGCGAATAATGCTGCGCGTGTGAAGAAAAATGATTCTCATCGTCTCCTCTCATTCTCATTCTCATTGTGGGGAAAAAATAGGAGATACACACGGGAAGCTTATAACAAAACCAACGAAAGAACAAAATATTATTAGTATGTTTTGCGAGGGAGCATTTTTGTCTTGCTCTTTTAGCAAACTCAAAACAAATAGACAAGGAAAATGAATGTTGAATGTTAGAGAAAACTAAAAGACTGCTGCACAAAACACACTGCTGCATATAAAGTTTTCTCCAGTGTAATTTTGTAGTTCATGGGAAAGCATCAAGTTGGGTTATTTCTTTTCATTCGAAAATTCCTCAACATAATATAGCCATCACTGGGTGAAAATAGTTATACTAAAAATATGTTTGTATTTCTTAAGACTTTTTTGTTGCAAGCGTCCTATATAATATATATATTATTTATATAATACCGTTTTGCTTTTTACTGCACTTACATTTTACTTTTACTCACAATGAGTGATGTTGAAAGAATAGAAAGAGGAGAAAGCAGAAGCAACAAAAACTGGTAGAAGAGGAGGAATATCATAATATCCAGTGGAGCAAAAACTCTATCCAGTATGAAGTAATATATCCTTCTCCGCTTTATAGTCTTTCTCTAATACAACCTTTGAACATTATTTTCAGTTAATGCATGCTCTAATGCGTTTTTAGTTTCAAAAGTGTGGTTTGAAAATGAAATATGTTTGCGTTCTTTCTTACTGGGAATGTTGAGGAAACGCAACGTTTTAACGTCTCTGCCATGAGCACCTCTTGTGTTATGTGTGAAGTGAAGAAAGGTGGCTGAATAATAATGAAAAGGAGGATTTTGACTATATACCATCAGCTGCAGAAGACGTTAGAAAGTAAAATGCATGTGGCACTTGTCTTAAGGTTATCAACATAAAATTCATGACTGTTCCATTCCTTCCAAACTTCCATGAAGGTAAAGGTGTGAATAAAGACACACTTTCATTTTCCTCATTTTCTTTAAGTTATTTTTTCTCAGCCAAAAGTACAAAATAATACAATATGTATATTATGTATAGTACCTGCTCTAGCTATATATACATACATAATATAAGCTATTCTACAATGTACCAATCAAGTCGTGGGAAAGAAGAAAATGAAATGAAAAGATGATATATAAAAATATAATATACCTAATATATTCTTATATGTATATATGCATGAGCTAGGTTTAGGTAGAAGGTAGAATGCCTATAGTAATCAACCAGAGCATGCATAATCTATGAGGAAAAGATTATAACTTGAAAATACTCGGCTCTACGCCGTTACTCTGTTACACACGCATCTTATACAGCGTATGGTGAGAAAGGATCCATCATCAAAGAAATATTACAAGGAGATGGAACCATGAAAGAAATTGAAAGGCAGAAAAGAGTTATGAGCCTCTGAGGAAACGTCCTTAGCTTTTATATTTGTAATTTCCCAGAGTGAAAGCAATAATTTTACGAAATATTGGTTACGAAGCTTCACCATAATTACAGTGAAGGAGAAATAGCTCCTTGGCTATATAGGGTATATGGTGTACAGTCGTAAACTGAAGGGAAGCTATTACTTAACATGATATGCTGTATTAATAGGAGCAACACACAAATTATTGACACATGACACGACATTCATCCTCATGAAAGTGCTATAATGTTTTCTCAGGCTCATAAGCTTGTTTTCGTTTTGCTTTTCTAGGACCAAAGGAATGTTCCTTTTATGTGAATATTTAAACAGATTAATTCATCTCCTGCTCAATCCCACAAAAATGAACATCCAGTCCAGATCGGAGTTTAGTTGAGGAGAAAGAGAAAGAGCTAGAGAGAGAGAGAGAGAGAGAGAATAAAACCGCAAACTTCAGTGATCAAAATGTATATATGCTTGTGGTAGTGACAACACAAAAGGAAGTGAGAAAATTAAACATGTTATATACAACAACTGGATGAGAGACATAGAAAAAAAATTCGAGACTGCGTTGAATGTTGAAGGAAACGGGATTTCAGTAGGTAAATATCAATTCGAGGAATAAGTTAATCCAATTTTCTAGCATGTGAACAAAATAGACACAGAGGGCGATATACTGAAAGAGCACAGGAGGAGAAAGAAAAAAAGATGTGAATTTGTGATATTTGATTTTCTTGCTCCTTCTCTGTCTATTTTCACTTTTACAGTTGAACAACATAACATGAGTAACAATATTACCTAGGGAGAAAGAGATAGAGAGTAAACGCACATGGATATAAAAAACCTATGCATAAAATATTCAGGCAGAATGAACACACTTTCTACCTACGTATTACATTATAACATTACCACCTCAATATATATCACGTTATATATATCATACATTCATATTCATATACATTTTGTTTGCTTGTTTCATCACATCCCATCGACATCGACATCACCAAAGGAAGATTTGCTCTTGCTAAATCCATACAAATACAGCTGTTCTTGAGACAGTCTTCTTCTTGACAAAATATTCCATCGGATTGGCATTGGCATTGAGGAATTTGAGGATGCTACACATACTTATATGTTAAAGATAATCTTATGTATGTCAATGTGCTTTTTCAACATATCAGCCCGTCATTCCAAAACGGAAAAGTCTTTCGAATTCAATGAAGGGTGGAAAGGATTTTAAAAAAAATTCTATGAATTTTGAATGCATTGAATAGTTAATAAAACGGCTTACCTGGACCTACAAAATGCTATATATATATATAGTTGAAGAGTGAAACGGGAAGGCAAAACTCGAGAATACATTTTGAGTCTATTTGCACTAAACGTCTTTCCTCATGCTTCACTGTACGCTTCGGATCAGGATAGGAGCACACAGCACACCGTCACACAGCTCCCCGTCTTATGTTTAATATTATGTATTATCATATTATTATACTATCACATCACCATTAAAAGGACATTCATATTTCTATATAGCACACCCTTTTGCGCTCAATATTAATATATATGGCTAAAAAAGGAGACTATATAAACTATAGTATACCTTATCCATTTTTTATGGTAGGATGAGTCAGGTTCTACTGGGAATTAAAGATTAGATACGCGGGGTTTATTTTATGCAGGTGCCTATAAAGAAGCATGTTGAAAAGTGTCGATTTTCCAATCCTACACTATCTAAGAACTTGTCACGTCACACTTGAAGGAGATATATTTGGAGAACAAAAGGATGTTAGATGTAAATTGAAGGCACATGGCATTGCGTGGGGGGTATGGCGTACTCTTCTTTTTTTCCTAAAAAAATTGTCTACCTTGTCAGCCCAACCCACACTTTCACTCTCTTTCAATTATATGGGTATATATATATAGACCCGTCTGTCTTTTTCCCTGACTTCATTCTGAAGGTGCTGTCATGAGAAAGTGAAATCTTTTGAAATTGGATTATGAAATATTTGGACTTATTTTAATGGGCTTTTGAAATCCAACTTCAGCTTACTTTAATCAATCCTCTTTTCCAGCTTTAGCTATCCAATCCAGAAGAGATAGATAAAAGGATGAGGAGGTATTAAGCCTATGTATATTTACGCCACGTTAGCATTACGTTCAATTCTCATCACCTCCAGAGATTTTTCCTAAGAAAAATGGGTACAGAGCTCATTTTTTATGAATGCCATCGCCATCACCAAGCCCTTCTGAAAACAAGGATGGATGGATGGATGAATGCAGAATCTTTTAAATTAGAAAGGTGAAAGTGAGAGTGAGAGCAGAACTTACACAGCCAGAAAATGGAGAGTAAATGGTTTTTCCAGTTATGAAAAGGAAAAGAGCAGATGGTTTAAATTTGAAAATGTGATAGGCAAGTGAATTCCATTTATAGTAAAAAAATCCTTTTTATTTCATCTTTCTTTCAAAAGAAAAAAAACGCTACTGATAAGAAAGAGAAAGAGAAAAAAGCATATAGTAGCAGCAGTTGTTTCTTACTCACACTCACCTTTCTTCTTTCTCCTCTCATCGTTCATATTTTATAGCTCCCTGATACACACAACAAAAAGATCATGAATGAGGCTTAGAGGGTGCCTTATTGTATGAAGCTTTAGATCCTTTCAAATCCTGGAATATATGAAAAGTGTGTGAGTGTGTTGCTGTTGCGATGTAGCAGTAGCTCAGCTTTTAGAACATCTTTTTAGTCTCGACTAGTCTTATGTACCAAACCATCATCATCATCATCACCATCAACCAGATCATTTTTCCTCCTCATTATATTATCACTCTGCTTCCCAGTTTGAGCTCAATGTTAAAGGTTGTAGGTTGTAAACTACTTTACTTGCAGATTCATCCCATTCCTCACATCACATCACAATTCACACCATCACACCTTACCATATGACACACAGACACAGTGTGGTGTGTATTTTCCATAATATTCCATTTGGTAAAATGAGATTCTGCATTCTGCAAAAAATTTCCGCTTGACCTATATTTCATCAACTACGATGAATTTTAAAACTGACATGCATTCCACCTCCAAAATATGCTCACATATATTATAATAGGATGAATATCTGAGAAAAAATACATCAAATATGCATGGATGATACGAATTTTGAATACGAATCAGCATTCAAACATCATTGGATGATCGTATGGTCTTCTTTGTCCTTTAAATTCGACGTAGATGTATGCATGTATAAAATATTTATATATTTTATATAAATACCGCAGCAGCGAAGGATTAAATCTAGAGTTAGAGACATCAACAATGTTTTTACCCTTCAATTACCACAAATGAAAATGAGATTCTGTGTATTTCTAGAAAAACCTAATACACTTCGAGCTGCGACCTTCACAGGCGTTATTCAAGGATACAAACCAGGATTTGACTAGAATTTTCATTTCTACCGAAGTTCCAAACCAACATTGGTGTGGTATAGCGTGAGCCGTTTTTTGACGGTTAAAACGAATGTTACAGTTACGAATGTTATGGTGTGCTTCAGCTTCAAAATTTAAAGTCATTTCATTTCACAGCATTCCAAACAACTTGTTAGTTGTTAGCCTGTCTACACCAAACTTGCAAGTTTTGATTGGGTGTTGGATGTTGGTTGTCGCCGTTGCACATATGAAATACGCATTTTAAACCACAAAACAACTCTGATTTTGAATGTTGGAGACTTGATTATGGTTTGTAGTTAAAAATTTCCATTTTCTAAAAGGAAAAATAAGTCTTAGCGATACAGGATATACAGTGCTGTGCTGTGCTAATGAAGCTTCCTTTTCCGACTACTTTTTTCTTATCTGCAGATGAATTTCTCAGAAAGGAATAATTCGGAAGTAAAGCTTTTCCTCATGGCAAAAA